>CM077157.1:53166506-53379175 GCA_039583875.1 Platanthera guangdongensis
CAATCAATTATTGAAAATCACTCCTATCCAATCAATTATTGAAAATCACTCCTATCCAATCAATTATTGAAAATCACTCCTATCCAATCAATTATTGAAAATCACTCCTATCCAATCAATTATTGAAAATCACTCCTATCCAATCAATTATTGAAAAACCCTCCTTATGAGGGCATATTACCTTGCTTTCATCTTTCTAAGGGCAAATAATGACTACATTTATGTATGAGAATGTCACAATAATGCTAGAGGAAGTCACGGTATCACTCTTATCAATTCATTATTGAAAAACTTTCCTTCTGAGGATGAGCAATTTTTGGTGGTGATGGGTGGAATGAGAAGGTTTCTGGTTCAGTGATTTGGAGGAGCGCAATATCGATCATCATGAAGGAAGAAGGGTGAAGCATGTTATCATAGCAAGGATTTTTTTCATATCAGAAAAATCATTGTCAGCAGTGTGCCGAGAAAAAGGAAGAATCCTCGATCTACGTTGTCAGTTGTGCTTAGTCATGATGATAGTTTGGAAAATTTGTGAGTCTCTGAAGGTAAATACACTACTCCTGGTTGGATCTGAAATTTGGTAGTTCGCTACACATTTTTTTGGATGCTTTTGTTTAATTTGTTTTGGAGAATGAGACTAGTATTGTTCACTTGGTTAATGACATGGTTTGTGAGGTCGAAAGTGAAAGGACAATATATATTAAGATGCATATTGACATGATGTGCATGCTTGGTGTAGTGGACTTTGCATCATGCTTATTAAGAAAATGCGGTAGAATATTATTAATAGATAGGGGATATAGTCTGAGTTGGTGCTTCCATGCTTTCTATTGTGAAAGGGATCGATTTTTGAGATGGATCGTTTTCTGTGGATGAACTTTCGTCATGAGAAGAAGACTCATAATTCTTGATTCAGATACGACATTTGTTATCATAGGAATCCCCAGATGTGGGTTATTGTGCAAATATGAGGTATGAATTTAAGTTAAGCTCAAATTGGAGGTTGACTCACCGCTAGTTCATTATGATTCTTATACAGTCGGTTGTTTGAAGGTTAAAGTTGGCTTGAGGGCTGTATTAACTAAAAATTTTGATCCAAGGTGGTGATTTTTGGAGTTGGATTAATGTTTTAGGCCGAATTGGTTAAGTTGAACCGAGTTTACCTTTATATACAATTGTCTTTTAATGGTTCTCTTCCCAATTTTGTAGATATGTGTTGTTATGGAGCTCACGCCGTTGGTTATCTAGTATTATGAGTTTTATTTTATTAAGTGTATTAGGTGTTTTAATGTCGTATGAGTCAAGTCAAGTCATGCAGTCTTTATGTATTTTTATTATTTCGCTTAGTTTCATGGTATCGGGAATTTACACCTGTGCCATCTAGATTCTATATAATAGACCCTTGGGGTCATGTAATGGGGATGAAAAGTATTAATCAAGTTCTCTTCTCTCTCAAGCTCCTCTCTTTCTCTCTCTAGTTCTTCTCTTCTCACCCTCTCCCTTTTATTGTTTTCATCTTCTCTCATCTCCTCCACCATTTCTAGGGATTTAATCTCTTGTATCCTCCACTGCAGCTCTCCGACGATCCATGAAAAGAGGCACGTAACAAACTTGGTATCAGAGCTCTCGGTCCTCTTCTGCCATTGCACATCCTCCACCCCGTGCGACTTTCGCGCTGCTCTCGCCGCCCCCGTGGTCAAACGACTTTTTTCCCTTCGACAAGCCTTTACCATCCCACTCCTCCCCTCCTCCCCGCCGGCCAAGTATTTTCAACGTTCCCGCTGCATCGTCGCCGCATTCCGTTTCATCGACATACCCAGCAGAGCACCCGCCCATCTCCCTTCCCAGCTCGGCCAGCCATTTTCCTCTACCGCTGTATTTCCTCCGACGAAAGCCGCACCTCCTTCCTCAGATCGTTTTCGTTCAATGTTCCTAGTGACTTTCTGTCGAGCCATTCCGCTAGAAGTTTTGGCTCATTCCTCGCCTGTATCGCAACATTCTCCTGCGACTCGCACGGACGACTTCCTTCCTCGCATGTCCCGTTCCAGACGACACGCTGCCTCTGCGTCAACTTCTCGAGCCACCTTTCTTCCTTTCTTCAGCCCCACGCCCTCAACCTGCCTATTTCCCACTGCCCTTCACCCTATATTCATTTAGTATTTTGTTTGTTCCCCATTTCGCTTCATTATTTATTTATTTTTTATCCTCGTTAAGTCATATCGCATCCACCTCTCACATCCAACCCCCATCCTTTTGTTTTTTTTATTTCTTTCTCATCCGAACCGTCCATCTCTCCCACACTTTAATTTCTTTCCCTTATATCCTGGAGCCCACCACCCCCTTCTCTTGATAATTAACTAATTGTTTAGTTAGTTAATTAATTAACCCACTTTTCTATCATGTCGCTTAGCGCTGTCAACCGTATTGATCTCCTTGCCACTCTCGCCAAACTGAACCGTCATATTGCTCATCGGGAGGCTCGCCTCGGCCACGTCGATGCTCAGATTGACCTCAAGCTCGACGCCCTCCGCATGTCTCGCGGCTCGTTGGTGATTTTTCTGTCACCACCATCACCGGCGCTGGACTCGCCGCCTCCCTCTCCAATGATCGTGTCACTACCGTCCTCCGTCTTTTATGACGCACTGTCGCCGCCGTCGTCGCCACTGCCGCCGCCGCAGCCATCGTCGCCGAGGCCGCTGCCTCCACCGTCGTCGCCGCCACCTCCGCCGTTGCCGCCGTCGTTGCCTCCTCTACCGGCTCTTCCTCCGCCGGCCCCGGCATTGCCGTCTCCTCCGACCATCTCACCTCCTCCTCTCCCGGCTCTTTTCCTGCCGGCCCCCGCCTTGCCGCTCCCACCGGCCATAGCGCCGCCTCTTCCGTCGACCCGTGCTCTGCTGTGCTGTCGGTCGTCGTCTCTCCGCCCTCCCTGTTGCTGCTGCTCATCATCGCTCCACCGCCAGTGCGGAAGCCATTCCTTTTGCCGCACGTCTTTTCGCGGCCACCGCTACTCGCCGACCCCGCCGCTGCCGCTACACCCGATCAGACATTGTTTTGGCGGGAGATCAAGCTTCCAGATGATCCAACCATCCGGGTGGAGTTCGAGCTTGGGGTCAAGCTCGATGTCAAGGACGGGTGGAGTGTTATGGAGCTCACGCCGTTGGTTATCTAGTATTAGGAGTTTTATTTTATTAAGTGTATTAGGTGTTTTAATGTCGTATGAGTCAAGTCAAGTCATGCAGTCTTTATGTATTTTTATTATTTCGCTTAGTTTCATGGTATCAGGAATTTACACCCATGCCATCTAGATTCTATATAATAGACCCTTGGGGTCATGTAATGGGGATGAAAAGTATTAATCAAGTTCTCTTCTCTCTCAAGCTCCTCTCTTTCTCTCTCTAGTTCTTCTCTTCTCACCCTCTCCCTTTTAGGGTTTTCATCTTCTCTCATCTCCTCCACCATTTCTAGGGATTTAATCTCTTGTATCCTCCACTGCAGCTCTCCGACGATCCATGAAAAGAGGCACGTAACATGTGCATGATCCAAAACCCAAGAAACAATATTTTTTTGTTGAATCCCTCATTGCTAGAGAGGAGAGGATCCTTGCAGTTGGTTACGAGAAGCTTGCGGGAGATGTGAGAAAACCAAGTTGTAATATCATTTGTAGGAGGTTCTCCTCAATGGTGTTCCTGCAAACACTACTTGTGAAGCCCATTGATGTCATTTGGTGGTTGTGTAGATGTCTCGGAGTTGCACCTGGTGGGATGTCCAATGTTGTGTCGATGATATGCTGGAGTTATTTTCTTGTTGTGGCTGCATTATTTACCATTATCGTTTTACTTTTGAATGCCATATCTGTGGACATTTAAAATAATACGGTTAGCAGTGATGTTCGAGCGATGGCGATGTGAAACTATGTTAGGAAACATAGCGGTGGGAATGCACGTGTTTGGAACTCTCAGTGTTGTGCATCGTCTCCAAAACTCCGACTTTTGGGAGATGTTTGGGACCATTAACATCGAGCACAAGTAGATAACTGAGGTAATATTTTGGCGCAAACACCATTTTCTGAAAATAATGTTCATGGTTGTAGGTATCCAAATCTTTCTTGCACTTCCCACCATTGTATTCACAACCACCACCACTCTCCTATAAGTCTCCTAAAAACCATTAAGTTCGGTTTGGATGTGGAATTAACTTTCACTCGGAACGAATTAGCAACTAATTTCTTGAGGTGGAATAAGTTATAATTCTAGTAAAACTCTCAGTGGAATTATATCCAAACGCTAGCGGAATAAATGAAGATATACAATGTAACGCCCCGGTCTACTGTGGGTGCACTACAGGTTTGCAGACCAGTGACCCCAACCCATCTCTGCGGATCTTATTGGCCGCATCCGCTAATTCTAATATTGGGTTGTTGAGGCTGGGGCTTGAAACCCAGACCTCCTAGATAAGGGAGCTCTAAACTGGTGCTCATCACCGGTTTAGAGCTCTAAGGACCAGTTTAGAGATCCCTTATTTAGGATCAGTTTAGTGCTCCGTCGATCTCGTCTTTTCCGCCATCTTCTGCAGCATCTCCCGAGCCGTTTCCAGCAAGCCGTTCGCTATTCACTGCTCGCCTTCTGCTCCATCGCCTTCTATGTCTTCGCTCTCATCTCCATCTACATCGCCTTACGGCGGATTCACCCTCATCTGCATCTGCGTCGCCTTTGATGACTCCATCGCCTTTGACGACATCTGCTTTGCTACTCAGCTCCATCTCTTGCTCTGACAATCACCTGGTCTGACAATCACCTAGCCCGACAATCGCTTGGTCCGCTGCTTCTGCTCTGCTACTCTGCTCCATTGCATCTTTTGAGTCTTTGACGTCTCCCTCGTCAACGACCAACATCTTCTGAGCCTTCCACCTGCTCCCCCTCGTGTCGTCCAGTCCTCAGTTGTTGTCCAGCATCCCCGATGCCTTTCCAACGCTCCATCGTCGCCCACCACCACACCCAATTCAGCCCCATTGTTGTTATCCTCCCTCGGCCCCATTGTTCATTGCCTCGAACACGTTCAATCGCTCTCCACGCCTACGAGGACGTCTCCTCCGCCTCCGTGAACGCACAAATCGCATAGGTCAACTTGAAGCACAGCCTGAGGATCTAACTCTCCTCCTTCGAGAGCTGGCGGCCACATTGGTAAAGCACCCACCAACTCCACCACCAACACCGCAACCCCTTTGGCTTGTCCTGGACTACATGAGGTTTCTCCTACGGACATCCATCCGGCCCATTTCCGTCGGATCGAGATCCCTGTGTTCGACGGCATTGCCCCCTCGATTGGATCACTCTCGTCGAACCGTTTTTTCGACCTTCAGTCCATCCCCGCCAACTAAAAGGTTCCCTTGAACACTATCTATATGAAGGGTTGGGCACTCCGTTGGGTGCGTTCGATGCACCATCAGGTTATTGACCTTTTCTAGCCAACACATAAGGAGGAACTACTCCGCCACCATGATGCCCGTCGGGCGGGCAATTCCTACGAGAGCCTCAACTCCGTGCGCCAGTCCGACACCGTGTTCACCTATATGGACGAGTTCATTGTGATCGCCGCATGTACCGTCCTATTTCCCGACCATTACCCTGGGTATTTCCTTGGGGTCTACAACCCTACCTTCGTGCACGCCTCTGGGCCCACAATCCGACTACTCTTTTTCGTGTCATGAAGCGTGCTTATTGCCTTAACGAGGAACTCTAGATGGCGCAGTCGTCCTCATCTCGCCCACTCCACCAGCCACCGCCACTGCCGGGCCGCCGAAATCTCTGTCGCCTCTGCCCTGCCGCGCATGCGCCCCCCCCCCCCCCCCCCCCGCTGCTAGGCTTGCCTGCGTCGTCGTCGATTTCACCGACCCCTCCACCGGCGCCTCGATGCCTCGACCACTTATCTCATGAATTGCACCTCGAGCTTCGCCGCAAGGGCCTTTGCTTTCACTGCCAACAGTCGTACTCGCTCATCCACTTCTGTGCTTTCACAGACTTATGCGTGCTTGTGGAATCTGATGACGACGAGGGGGACTTGGACCCTCATCTGACGCTCGTAGATCTCCCCTACGAACTTCGACCTTGAGGACATGGTTGTTTTTCGTGAGGAGAGTGTTGATATGTATTTTGTCATGTAGTATCTTTGTTTTGTAATTGTCCCTCCGTCTATTTAAGGAGCCCCTTAAGTGATGAGATGTTTATATTTGGAGTGTTAGTCATTTGATCTCTCTTTAGAGAGGGGAGTAGTTTGGAGGACCCGACCTTCGGGTACTTTGTCAGGAGCATGTCTTCTGAGTTGTATCTTTTTTTCACGTAATGCAATTTCTTTTTTGTGTTCTTATTATGTATTGCGTAGCTAGCATGTATCATGATATGCGCCGGATAAATGGCTTTTGGCTGAGAAAGTTACACACGTAGGTTGTTTGTTTTTGTAGGATCATTAACATGTATTATTAACCATTATGATCAATAATACTTCCTTAGTATATACGTCCTCGCCGTTGCATTTCCATACATTATGCGATTTCATTGTACAAATCCAATCACCATTGTTTTAAATATCCTTCGACATATCTGACATGTCTCCCGACATGTCATTTTTAAGGGCAAAACAATATACTTTTCTAAAAAAATAGATTGTCCTTTTGCAAAACATAGGCCGACATCCGACTTTTTTCAATATATCGGCCGACACGACTTTTAAATATAACGTCCGCTATTTTATTTTATGTTATATTAGCGGACTAACAACACATGTTTAAATTGTATGTATATATATATATTATATTATGTATGTTTAAATCGATTAGACTTATTGTTTGGATTTTTTTAACCAATTTTGTATAATTGTTTCACTATTTTTTTTTTATATTACAAAAAAATGAAAATATTTAATAAATTTATTAATTGATTGTTTTAATATAAATTTATAAGTTTGAAAAGACGTATAATTAATCAAGGTTGTTTAACTTTTAAATTTTTTTTATTTGTAATAAATTAATTGTTATCAAAATAGAGTTATTGTATATTATTAAATATATTTTATAATATATCATTTTGTATTTGTTAATAATATTTTATCCTATCTATATTCAATTTTATTTCGTAATATATATGGCTCATTTTTATTTAATTGTTATATTATTTTAATATTTTTATAACATATAATTATAGTTAATAGACATAAAAATGAAAATTTTATTTATAAAACATGAAAATCCGATACTTTAAAAATATCCCCGACACGTTTCCAACTTCCCACATCCGACATTTAAAAACTCAATATAATATGTCGCTGACATCCGATATTTACAACATTTTCAATCACTAATACAATAAGTACATGTGGGACTAGTCGTGTCCAAAAGCCCGACCAAGCCGGGCTTGGACCTGGCCGACCGGGCCCGGGTCGGCCGGCCCGGGCTTTTTGCCAACCGGGCTCGGCCCGGGCCCAACTTGAGCCGGACCGGGCCGGGCTTCCTCTCAAAGAGAGGGACCGGTAAGGTCCTTCAGGCCGGGCCCGGGCCGGCCTGATTTCCAGGCGGGATTAAAATCCCACTTGGATTAGGCGGGATTAAATCCCGCCTAATTGGCGGGATTATCCCACCTAATTGGGTGAAATCCCGCCAATTAGGCCGGATTTTAATCCCGCCAATTAGCGTGATTTTCCCCAATTAGGCTGGATTTAATCCCGCCTATATTTAGGCGGGATTTAATCCCGCCTATATTTAGGCGGGATTTAATCCCGCCTATATTTAGGCGGGATTTAATCCCGCCTATATTTAGGCGGGATTTAATCCCGCCTATATTTAGGCGGGATTTAATCCCGCCTATATTTAGGCGGGATTTAATCCCGCCTATATTTAGAAGGGATTTAATCCCGCCTATATTTAGAAGGGATTTAATCCCGCCTATATTTAGAAGGGATTTAATCCCGCCTATATTTAGAAGGGATTTAATCCCTCCTATATTTAGAAGGGATTTTCGCCAGCTCGGGTGCTGGGCCCAGGCTAGCCCGGAGCCCGGGCTCTGCCCGGCTCGGCCCGGGCCGGGCAACTGGCTAAAATGGGGGCCCGGTAAGGCCCCCAAGCCCGTCCTTGGCCCGGGTCGGGCCTCGTCGGGCTTTTCCCGGGCCGGGGCCGGGCTTTTTGTACACGTCTATGTGGGCCCTGCTTATATCAATGATGCAATATTAATAACAAGGGATACCTTCATTATTCTATGGATTTCTTTTTTATTACTAAAAATAGACATCCCTTATCGATAGGAAGCAGTATTAAATAATCAAGGCATTTCTTTCTAACTTTTTTATTATTATAAGAAAAGCTTGCACCAATATTTTTGATGTAAAATTATTATTAATTTTCATTGTGTACAATTCCTTAGAACAAATAATTTCACTTTTTCTAGTGCTGTATAAGATGAAACTGAGGATAATGTTTAAAATGTCTGCAGCTGCATCTTAACAAGCATTTATTGTATGTGAACTGAGCAGTATCTTATTGTTATTTGTGATATTGCAGGTATCCTTGTTGGAGGAGAATATAATGCCTAGAGCAAATCTTCCTCCCCTTCTCGTTCATCTTCGTGAGCGCCGTCCTGAGAAGCTACATTATATTGGTGTTTCTTTTGGGCTAACTCGTGATCTTTTTCGATTTTGGAGGAAACACAACTTCGTTCCTTTCTATTTGGGCCATGTACCGGTTAGTACATACTACATCTCCATGCATGTTTGTTGCCTTTTCAAATTCATTTCATAATTAAACTCCATTTTCTTCTTTAATCAGAATGCTGTGACTGGTGAACATACCTGTATGGTTTTGAGGTCTTTGAACAGTGATGATATTGAGGCCGGCAATTCCAGTCAACTTGGTTTTCTTGAACCATTTTTTCAAGGTCAGATACTTGGTTGACTTCTATTTTCAAACTTTTTGGTCTTTGACTGTTGAAAGTAAGTTAGCTGAAGGGACTAAATACAGATTTCCGCAGAAGATTTAGCCGACTTCTTGGCACCACTTTTCAAACCCTTGATTATAAACTTGCAATGAGGTTAGTCTCGACAATTTGTAGAAAATTCCATCCCAAATCTTTATATTATGATTCATTGTATTTTGGCCCCTAGCATTTTGGCTTCGAAGATAAATTTTAATGATCAAGAAGATGCATCAACCATGAGCAATAACCTGCTTTTGGAGAGCTTATTAACTCCTTTTGACATGAAGAGGTTGGAGGCATACACAAATAACTCTGTTGACTATCACATGGTATGAGTTCTTTGTCGGAGATTTATTCATTTATCTATTTTGAGAGTCCTACTACATTTTTTCTGGCTTTTTTCCGAGTTTCGATAGTGTGACTCACGCATTGTTGACAAACTATTTCTTTATGTGATCAGTAAGGATAAATTAGGGAATTTGGTCATGCTCCAGCCTACAGATTAAAAATTATTTCTCGTGTTTTTATGAAAACTCTTTATCGAAAAATTGACGAGTGCTAACGACTACCTTAGACTATTTCTCGTAATACCTATATGCCTCCCTGTCAACTTGGTTTTATTAAGTTATGAACGTTGGAGAAAATAAATTAACTACATCTTACTGTCAACTTGGTTTTTTTTTTTTGCTGCATTACGCAGATTCTTGATCTTGTCCCAGTCCTAGCATATCACTACTTCCAAGGTGAAATTCCAGTTTCATTATCTCCTGTCCAAGCTTCTGTTTTGTTTTGCATCGGTATGCAGAACCAAGATGTTACACACATAAAGGTTAGCTCACTTATTCACTTGAATGTTTTTGTCACTTGATAATAATCTACATTATACGTGGGCTAGAAAACTAGAAATGCTGAATTTATATAAATTGCAGGAAGAGATGAAGCTGCAAAGGGAACAGATACTGTCTTTATTCATTAAAGTTATGAAGAAGTTGTATAATTACCTCTACAGTGTTGTGACCAAGGAGTTTGACGCTACTCTACCTCGACTTAGAGAAGTACGTGCTTTCATCAGCTTCATACATCTCTGATTTGCAATTCATGAAAGATATGTTATCCATCTGTTTTTTTAGTGTAGACAAATTAATTGCAAATGCTAGTCATTTTGTATTATATTATTTGGCATGGTCTCATACTCTACGATAATAAGATTTTCATTTACTTCTCAAGATTGTCTCATACTGGTATATACAGTTGAAATCAAGTCGTTTTATTTCTATTCTATTGTATTTTACCCATAAGGGTAGTTTTGTCCTTTTTACTTTTTCTCTCATTCATATATATGTGTGGGGAGCTCTCTTTCACAATGAATTAAGCATTTTTATTTCTCAACTTGGTATCCGAGGCGAGAAAAAACCGAATCCTAATCCACTCGCCTCGACGCAGCCGCTCGCCCTTTACTCCTCGCATTTCGTCGCTCGGCCGCTCCCCCGATCCCCGATTTGGTCGCCTCTGTCGCGCATGGAGCCCAACAGCCCTCTTGCGGGCAGCGGTGTATGCTGAAGGAGCCGGCCGTCTCCTCATGAAGCATCGCACAACCTCGTTGCCTACGCTCCCGCCCTCTGCTGCCCGACATCGCTGCTATTCCGCGGTCGACATCGACACCTCGCCGCTCGCTGACGCTCCCGCTCTGCCGCACCTCCAGCCGCACCTCTCTGCTGCCTCTCCAGCCGTGCCTCTCTACTGTCGCTCCCGCTCTGCCGCGCCGCTCTGCCGCACCTCCAGCCGCGCTTCTCTGCTGCCCTTTGATTGTTCTCGGCACTGCTTCTCTGCCGATGCTTTCTGATCGCTCCTGCTGTCTTACTCTCTCTTTGTGGGATTAGCTCGTTGCCCTTTCTCGACGGGCTGTTCCTTCGTCATGGATGATTCCTCGACTGCGGTTGATTTTACCTCCCCGGTGGTTATGGCTCCCCCGATGGGTGAACCTCAGCGGCCCTCTGGCCATGCTGGCTCCTTGAAAATTACCACGGTTCCACTGGATGGAACGAACTACCGCGAATGGTCTCGTGCAGCACAACATGTTATCCGCAGTCACCAGTTGTTTGGGTACATTGATGGAACTAAGGTGGCACCATCTAGGGCCGATGTTTCCTGGCCGCGATGGGATTCTAAAAATTCTCTGGTGGTATCCTAGCTTCTCCATTTTATGTCCCTCAAGGTATATCGCAGTTATATGTTAATGGACTCAGCCTACGAGATTTGGACTCGAGCCCGGGAGACCTATTCTCAGATTGGAAATTCCACTCAAGTTTATGAGCTCACCCGCCGTATGTTTGAGCTACGACAGGGATCTATGACTGTGTCCACCTACTACTCCGAGTTCGAGTGCATATCTCAGGAGTTGGATTACTTCGACCAGTTTACTCCCGTCTGCACTGCCGATGCAGTCCTGTTGCAGAAACGAGACGAATGATTTCGCCTACATGTGTTCTTGATGGGTTTAGGAATGGAGCTAGATATGGTTCGCACCAATATTCTTCATCGGTCTCCTCTTCCATCTCTTCGTGAGGCCTTCAGTATGGTTCTTGGCGATGAAGATCGTCGTCGTTCTCTCAGCAATACGGCTTCTCTTCGTGACTGCTCTGCCTTTACGAGTACTCGACGTGGTGGCTCCAATCATACCAGCACGATTCCCACGTGCGCTCATTGTGGTCGTCGGGGCCATTCTCGTGAAGTGTGCTTCAAGCTTCATCCTCACCTTGCTCCACCTGGATATGTTTGTGGCCGTGGACGTGGTCGTGACCCTGGACGTGGGGGATCATGCCAGACTGGTACCCACTCTCATGATGATGCTTATTCTACAGAGATGCAGGAGGGCCATCATAGCCAGACCTTGGCTCACTTCACTACGTCAGAATTGGATGCTCTACGACGCCTGCTTCACTCTCAGTCTGATCCTACTCCCGGTGGTACTTCCTCTTTGTTTGCTACTGCTGCGATGCCCAGTGCCCATGCCGCTATTTCTCCCCCGTCTGAGTGGATCATTGACTCCGGAGCCACTGACCCTATGACCGGGTCCTCTACAGGTTTTTCCTCCTACACTCCCTTGTATGGTAAGGACAAGGTTGTCTCTGCTAATGGTACCTTGTCTCCTATTGCTAGCAAGGGGTTTTTTTCATGTTCCTCTTCTCTTCCTCTCTCTTCCGTCTTGCATGTCCCTTCCTTTCCCCGCAGTTTACTTTCTATTAGCAACCTTACTAAATCTCTTAACTGTTCTGTAACATTTTTCTCTGATTCTTGTATTTTTCAGGAACTTGGTACAAAGCGGATATTTGGCAGTGGTAGGAATCGTGGTGGTCTGTACTAACTGGATACTACACCATCATCCCTTGCTCTTTCTTCTTCGGCTGTTACTGCTACTGACGCTCGCCGTTGGCACTTGTGTCTTGGTCATCTGTCTCCTGTTTATCTCCAGAAACTCTTTACTGTTTTATCTCAGTTTATTCCTAGTTTAAAATGTGATGTATGTGTAGTGTCTAAACATGTTCGTCATTCAACATCCCATATATCTTCTCCTAATAGTACACTTTTTGCTGTTATACATTCTGATGTCTGGGGACCTTCCCCAATTGTGTCTTTAACTGGTTATAAATGGTTTGTTACCTTTATTGATTGCTTTTCTCGTACTACATGAGTTTATCTTTTGAAGAAAAAAGTTGTTTCTGTTTTTCAAACCTTTCATAAGATGATACAAACACAGTTCAATGGAATCATTCATGTTCTTCAAAACGACAATGGGGGGGGATATGATGATCGTGGTGCTTTTGGGGCCTATCTCTCGAGCAATGACATCCTCCACCAAACCACGTGTGTCTACACTTCCACCCAAAATGGTGTGGCCGAACGAAAAAACAGGCATCTCCTAGATGTTGCCCATTGTCTCCTCACCTCCATGCACCTTCCGAACCCTATTGGGGTGATGTCATCATGACGGCCACTCATCTTATCAACCGTCTTCCTTCCCGGGTTCTCGAGTATGCCACCCCTCTCGCGCGCCTTTCTTCTACGACAGTTGTTCACACCTCTTCGCTTCCACCTAGGGCTGAGCATATTATTCGAAACTCGAAATTCGCTCGAAAATTGAGTCGAATCGGAATCGATTAAAATTAATTCGACTCAATTGGAGTCGAGTCAATTTGACTCGAATCTGATTTCGAGTCGATTTCGAGCCAACTCTGAATCACTTGAAATATGATTCGAATCGACTCGAATTAATTTAATATATTATGTATTTATTGATATATACTTATTTTTAAATTAAAAATAATAAAATTTATATCAAAATAAAACGAATGAAGTTTTTAAGTGTTTTGTATGCTAAATTTATAGGTTGTCTCATTTAATTTTGAGTCAAATAGGAATAAAGAGAAAAATTGCTCAATTTCTAGCCGACTCGATTCGATTTCGAGCCGACTCGATTCGATTTCGAGCCGACTCGATTCGATTTCGAGCCGACTTGGAATCGAGCCATTTCGAGTCGAGCCGACTCGACTCGAAATCGATTTCGATTTCGAGTCAATTTCGAGCCGAGTTCGAGTCGAAATTTTCGATTTCGAGCCGAGCCAAAATCGCTCAAACTCGACTCGATATCAGCCCTACTTCCACCCCGCGTGTTTGGGTGTGTCTGTTTCGTTCATGTTCATCAGCCACTCCGTGACAAGCTCGATCCTCGAGCTCTCCGTTGTGTTTTCCTTGGCTATTCTACCACCACCAAGGGGTATAAGTGTTATCACCCACCCTCCAGACGTACTTACTGTACCATGGATGTGACGTTTCGCGAATATGAATCTTATTACTTAGCTTCGACTCCTCGTCAGGGGGAGGAAGATAATGATGTTATTGGTGTTGTTCCTCTTCATGTTATCCCCCCCCCCCGGGGCGTAGTAGCACTCCTACTTCCACTATGCCATCCACTACAGATATCTCTCCTACTTCCACTATGCCATCCACTACAGATATCTCTCATATACCCTTCTCTCATCATCCATCTCTCATCACGCCGCTACCTCATGTTTATCATCGTCAAAAAACAGGTGAACAACCCGTCATTGTTCCGCCGCTGCCAATACTGCCTTTGGACTCAGACCCTGATGCTGATTTACATGTTCCTATTGCTCAACTAAGAGGTAAGGCCCGGTGTACCGAACACCCCATTTCTAACCATGTTGTTTATATTCACCTCTCTAAGCCTCACCAGTCTTTTATATCGTCTTTGTCTGAGATCTCTATTCCTAAGACATGGCAGGAGGCACTTGGCATTCCAGTATGGGCTCAAGTAATGAAGGAAGAAATGTCCGCTTTGGAGAAGAATCACACATGGGATGCCATCCCTCTTCCTCCTGGCAAGAAACCCATTGATTCAAGATGGGTCTTCTCAGTCAAGCACAATCCAGATGGGAAAGTCGAGCGCTATAAAGCTCGGTTGGTTGCTCGTGGTTATACCCAGACTCAGGGCATTGATTACCAAGAGACCTTTGCACCGGTTGCAAAGATGGACTCTATTCGTGTGATCATATCATGTGCTGTGATTTTAGACTGGGAACTTCATCAACTGGACGTCAAAAATGCGTTCTTGCACGGGGACCTCGAGGAAGAGGTGCACATGGTCTTTCCTCCAGGCTTTGTGAGGAAGGGACAAGAGAGCCTTATTTGTCGCTTACGAAAGTCCTTGTATGGGCTGAAGCAGTCCCCGAGGGCATGGTTCGGTAGATTCCACAAAGCCATGATCCAGTTTGGCTACAAGCAGGGACACTCTGATCATACCCTATTTGTCAGGAGGAATGAAAAGAAAATTGTTGTTCTGATTGTCTATGTTGATGATATTGTGATCACAGGAAATGACACAGATGAAATCTCTAAATTGAAGGCTCGTCTCTCAGCTGAGATCGAAGTAAAAGACCTGGGAAGGCTAAGCTACTTCCTAGGAATTGAAGTAACTCGTTCTGACAAAGGTATTTTTATCTCCCAATGCAAGTATGTGTTGGACCTGCTAACGGAGACCGGTCTGCTCGGTTGTGCCCTTCAAACACTCCTATGGAGGAGAACCATAAGATCGATGAGGATAGCAATGGTGATCGTACAGATGCCCCCAATTATCAAAGATTGGTGGGAAAACTCTTATCTCTCGCATACTCGCCCCGACATTACATATGTTGTTGGGATCCTGAGTAGATACATGCATGCTCCGAGAGTCAGACACCAGGAGGCAGCTTACCGTGTCCTCCGGTATTTGAAGAAGTCCCCAGGACGGGGGCTAATGCTCTCTAAGAACAATCACTTGCGGATCGATGTTTTCACTGACGCAGACTGGGCTGGATGCCACGATGACCGAAAATCTACAGCGGGCTATTGCACATTCATTGGAGGAAACCTAGTCACATGGCGTAGTAAGAAACAGAATGTGGTGGCCAGATCAAGTGCCGAGGCTGAGTACCGGGCAATGTCCCAAGGCTTCTGTGAAGGCCTGTGGTTGCGTGCCCTATTGCAAGATCTGAGGCTTCAGGAGGAAGCTCCCATATCCATGTACTGTAATAACAAAACTGTCATCAGCATAGCACACAATCCAGTTCAGCATGACGGGACTAAGCACGTTGAGGTGGATCGTCATTTCATCAAAGATCATCTTGAAAAACAAAATTTAATCACACCCTTCGTTCACTTCAGAGATCAGTTGGCTGACATCTTCACCAAGAGTCTAGGATCCGATGTCTTCACTGATGACACTCATAAGCTCGGAATGACGGATATCTACCATTCGACTTGAGGGGGAGAGTTGAAATCAAGTCGTTTTATTTTTATTCTATTGTATTTTGCCCATAAGGGTAGTTTTGTCTTTTGTACTTTTTCTCCCCTTCATATATATGTGTGGGGAGCTCTCTTTCACAATGAATTAAGCATTTCTATTTCTCAACTTATCCTTCACACTAAAATGAGTTTCTTCTCATCCTTCTCACTTAATACTCAATTTTTTTTTGTTATAATGGCTTCAAAATAATAGTTATGCATTGCGACGCAACTAGGGTTGAGCATATTATTCGAAACTGGAAAGTCACTCGAAAATCGCTCGAATATTGAGCCGAATCGTAATCTGTTAAAATTGATTCAACTCAATTTGAGTCTATTCAACTTGACTCAAATCTCATTTCGAGTCGGTTAAATATCCTATGTTTTCCATGTCCCGTAAGCATCCCCTGCAGCAGCACTCAACT
Source organism: Platanthera guangdongensis (assembly GCA_039583875.1). Lineage (NCBI taxonomy): Eukaryota > Viridiplantae > Streptophyta > Magnoliopsida > Asparagales > Orchidaceae > Platanthera > Platanthera guangdongensis. The sequence continues at coordinate 53,182,729 of CM077157.1, forward strand.
CCCCTACCCTCATTCCCTTGAGTCCTGTAACTGTATTCCTCCCCCTCTCTTTCAACAAACCTAACATTCCTTACCCTTAAACACATTTTTCTGCAACTATTCCCCTCCCAGTGTCACGAATCGCCCAGCCAAGACCCTTATTTCCAGTATCATCCCATCATTGTTCCCAGATGAATTTCCGGAAATATACCCTTCCTGGAGCCACGTTTTACCCGGCCAAGCCCCCATCTCCCTGTATTATCTACCGTACTCGTTCCTAACAGTCCATGACCCTTATCCCCCACGCAGATCCTTCCAGAAACCTCGTCACCGCCATCCATGAGTCTAGTCACTGGATTCATAACTGTTCCCACTGCCTTCTTAATTCCAACAACGGTGCAACCTTATTTTTGCCTCCAGACAGCAATCTCTACCTCCGGGAATGTCGAATTTCTGCTCTACGGCCCCCTTGTCAGTATTATTTTGTATTGTGGATCTTATTCTCCTTATTAATATATGGTGGTGTGATCTTTATGCTTACTTGGATATCTTAAATTGTGAGTGCTTGTGCTAGATTAATTGTGGTTTGCAGGATTTGTTCATCGCGCGCACTCACTTTAGCCCTCCACGCGGAGGAAAGTCTAAACTTGTTTTGCCTACAAGAATTATTTTACTTTTTCTATAATCATATGCGTGCGATTTAATCCTTTATTTTCCTATTTTTGTTTTACCGCCGTTTCATGCAAGTGCGTTCATATAAAGTTCATGTCTATAACAAAATTATCTCCCACACTTCACCTAGGATAACATTCTAGTTGCGCACCCACGTAGCCTACCCTACATCACTAACTATGAATAAAGAGAAGAATTGCTCAATTTCGTGCCGGCTCGATTCAATTTCAAGCCGGCTCAAAATTGAGCCATTTTGAGGCGAGCCGACTCACTCAAAATCAATTTCGATTTCGAGTCGTTTTTGAGCCGGGTTCGACTCACAAATTTAGACTTCGAGTCGAGCCCAAATCGCTCGAACGCGACTCGATATCGGCCCTACTGACAGCCCTGCTGATAATGGGACATCAGCATGCTTAAATTTACTATTCTGAAATTTCTACTGTGTTTGGGTTGCTTCTAATGCATAAACCACATCAAATTTCATTGATTGTGTTCTCAGGTTACATTGGCTCCTCTCAGTGTATCAGTTGATGAGGATCTTGATGAGGCGGCTAAGGAAGTCAAGGTAAATAACCTCATCTCCTTCTTTTCTCTATCATGAGTTCCCATCCAGTTTAAAATTCTGAAACTAGCTCGGTAATTATCGGGATTTTAATCCACTCTAAATTGATAAGCATGATTCCTAAATGACTTTGGCTGCGTTTGACGCAGCTTATCGTAGCTTATTTGCTCTGATGAGGTTGGACAAAAATGTCATTGTCATTCCAAAATTTAATGCCCCAAACTATTTTTTTGGTAATGGTAGTAACATTTGTCATGCCGAACATACATTCTATGACAATGACGTTTTTCTCCAACCTCACCGGAGCAAATAAGCCATGATAAGCCGCGTCAAACACAGCCTTACTAAAAAATAAGTTTGATTCAACTCAACATTTGGGCTTCCTTTTTTTACTGCTATTTATAACATTTTTACCCTGATGAGAGAGAAAGGGGGAAAGATGAGAGAGAGAGAGAGAGATGTGAAAATCGTATGCATAATTACTAATATGATGCATGCATAATTTGATGCATGCACGTGCATATTTGAACATATATGTACAGATGATAATGTTTATTAGTGATTTAGAAATATTGAGCAAAAGACACTAACCCTTCTTTTATCTGCTTTTGATGCACTTCACATCCTTATGTTTTACTCCCTGTGGTTTATCAGTTTAACCGCTAATATAGGCTCCGTTTGGTGCAGCGTTTATGCTCTGGTGAGTTTGGAGAAAAGCATTACCGTCGTAGAATGTATGTTTGACATAACAACGGTCATGACCGCCATCAAAAAAAGATTACTAGTTTTGAACATAAAAGTGGATGAAATTTCTTAGGTGAGGTCGGGCATTCACGAACGGCAGTTCATAACTACCGCGTTCATGTCCGCCGCCACCGCGCCAGACGGAGCCATAATCCAATATTCATCATCTAAAATCTAATTTTGCGACATGCTAGTGATGAGCGAGAAAATACTTATGAGGCTTAGGCTCTGTTTGGGGGGACTTATTTTCACCGGTCAAGCGGTTACAACCGCATGAACCTGGACTTAATTAAGATTCGATTCATGCGGTCGTAACCGCTTGACCGGTGAAGATAAGTCCTCCCAAACGGAGCCTTAAACAATGATATAAATTCATCATTTTATTTTTAAGTGATGATATAAGCGCTCCGAAACGTTGCTATGCACTACAGTCCTAATTGTGATCTTATTTCATCCCTTTAATCGCACTCCGAAAACCGAACAGGTCTTTTCCCGCAATCCTTGCCCTCCTTCCCGCTGCTCCTTCGCACGGCTGCTGCTCGGCCACGAGTGCACGCCCGCTGATATCCATGCCAGAATAGAACCCTTGTTTTTGAATTTCACTCCTTTACTCTAGCTCAAGTTCACTCTTTTTTTCTTTCAGAAAAACTTGACAGTTGATAATGAGGGCAGCTTGAATCCCGAGCTCCTGCAGAAATATGCGATCATCGACAGAGAAGGTGCTTTCGAGAAAGCTCTCCCAAATGCCTCCGGTAAGGTCCCTCCCAACGGCCTTGTCAGCATAAAATCCAGCAGGAAAAATATGGAGATTGTGGCCCACAAGGAAGATAAGAGAAAGAGAAAGGAGAAAAATGAAGGGTGATAAAAAGTCTAACAAAAAGGTGAGAAAATGAAGCCTACCGATTGTAGGATTTGTAATATTTATTTATCATCATTTGTTTTGCAATTATTTTTGTACCCTAAACTCAATTTTATATTTATATGTATATTTTGTAAGTGTAGTTAATATGTTCCAGTTAATAGTTGGTCATTCCGGGCTTGCAATATTTGATGATTTGGCTCTTCTTAGGAGTGACTTGTGAATTTTCCATCGACAAGTGTAGGTCTGTAAACGGTTTGGTTCGATTTTAGGTGAAATCGAACCAAGTAACTTTCGTTTTTTCACACCCAAAATTAAAATTCGGTTTGGTCTGGTTTGGTCGGTTATGGCTACTTGGGATGTACACTTTCGTAGAAATAATGTTCAGATGTTCTATCATGCAACTATATTTGTTACTAGATGATTCAGAGGGAGTATGCTTAGCATTTAGGGTCAGCCTTATGTAATGTTCTATCAAAAATTGCCTTCGCCGCAAAATATTTGTCTGCATGACAGCAATTGTGATCGCCGCCGCAAAAAGAAAACTCATTTTGAACATAAATGTGGACAAATTTCGAGAGGTGCGGCAGATTATTCATTAATGAATGTTCGTAACTATGGCATTCATGACTGACAGGAGCGGGAGATGGTTTTGAAGTGATTTAGGTTCATAAATGCGTTACTTGCCATGTTGCCGTCCCAATAGCCACCGTCAAGCAATGCCCTGACGAACGCAGCTCATCCCTTCGAAGTGGTTCAACATTCAAGGAAAAAACTTATGTCAATAGGATATAGTTATGCCTTTGCTTAGAGGGAGGATACCACCTTCTAGATGAAGCAACACACTTATGCAGCAACGTTAGATCGATGCCGCACAATCAACGTCTTGGACAACTGGCGAATGTTCGCCAAAGCAGCTGAAGAAGATCACCCAGACTACCACATTAGCAATATCTGTATGTTTAGGGCTAGAAGAGGAGAAAGAAAATTAAGGCTTTTAACCCTTGGTTACGATTTAAAAACTGCAAAGGAATCATAAACATAAAAGAACATGAAATTTTTGATTTGCGAATTACAATGGCCTTTCTATCGCAAGATTGGGTAATAAGATTTTTGTGCTCGTCATAACACTCGAGGCCACAAATTGTGTATGACCCTAAACATAAAAATTCCGGCCTCGGCAAGGAAAAGAGTCGAACATATCAAAAAGAAGTGCAGAGCCGAATACAAAAGAACTTGAACGACTTTGGGAATGCAACCAACGGCATAACTTCGCCCGCATACGAATCATTCTCGACTTCGAGATTATTAACTTAATCCTCAATACCAACATACAAATGCTTGGTTATAATATACAGTACAAGATTTCCATATTGGGCAGTATCATCAAATTCATGTTAAAAATACAAGGATGATTGGACAGCCCCCATTTGAAACTCTTTCCAGGACATCTTATGCCCTTTTGCACTATGGAGGGAACATTTGGGGTATGCAAAAAGTAAAATGTCTAACATACGTCTTTGTGCGTGGTCCCAAATTGACTTATACGCTGGCTAGGCAACATTATTCTTTGTGTTTCATATATTTCACTCGCGAGTATTTGAAAATCTCTATACTATGTTTTCATGCACATTATAAGCTTTCCTCCAGGAAGAGGCTCAATGCATCCGAATGATGGTAAGATATTGACAATTCTCAAAGTATCGCAAAATCAATCATAAAATTACATGTCAACGTGTCAAAATCTAAAGCGAGCGCTCGCATGCATGCTCCACATCAATAGTAATTGGGCTCCAATATTGATAGCAGGCACATCACCGCAACCGAAGAGTAGAAACGAAGTGCTTCAGTATCTGGGGGCATAAGGGTCAGCCTTAAGAGAGAATGCATCAATTCCCCCGGACACATTAAACACTTGCTTGAATCCCTACGAATACCAACACCATCAATGACGATAAAATGTTAACAGAAGAAACAGAAAAAAAAAAAAGCAAAAGTTAAATCACAAAAAGAACACACTGGATAACTTAGGCTCCATTTGACACAGCGGTGATGGCAATATGAAAATTCAACTACTTCTATGCTCACAACTAGTTTTATTTTCTTGGTGGCGGTCATAAACATTGTTTTGTCAAACATGCATTCTATGATGGTGACATTTTTGTCTAAACTCACCGGTGCAAAAACACTGAGCCAAATGGAGCCTTAAAAAAGAAATGCAAACAAGAATCACACGGGATGGCTATTTGGGAGATTCAGGCATCATTAATATGAAGCTCCCTGATGGTGACTACAATATGAATGAGGCAGTCGTCTAACGGAGGTGGCTGAACCCATTCTGTCCAGCTCTCTGCGCCAAGCTCTAAGTATGGGCTTACTTTATTCCTTCTACGAAGTTGCACTGCTTATTGCTTTTACACAAATGTAATTCATATTATATTATGTTGTCTTTAGAAGCATTTGTAATGTAAATACTCCCACGTAATAATAAATGGAAATTAGTCTTTTTGAATCCAAAAGTGAATGTGCTGTTTTGAGTGGCGGCTTAGAAATCTAGGCTCCGTTTGACGCGGAGGCAGCGGCAGTGAACGTGGTGGTAATTAACGGTTGTTCGTGAACGCTCAACCTCATGTAAGTAATTTTATCGATTTTTATGTTCAAAACTAGTTTTATTTTTTGCGAACGATCATAACTTTTGTAATGCCAAACATACATTCTATGACGGAGTGTTTGTCCAAACTCACTGGAGCAAAAAAAGCCGCGTCAAACGGAGCCCTAATCAAGTTCATGTGTAGATTCATCTCTCAATGATAAATGTTTTTCTAGCTGCGTAATATTGTACATATTTTCTAAATAAACAGTTTATTCCATGAAATGATGGAATAAAATTATTTCATAAAAATACACACACACACACATATATATATATATGATTATTTACCGGTACCTATTCTCGAGGGGAATTGTAATTTTAAAAGTTAGAGAGGTGCAAGCTATAATTACACAAACATCGAGGGGAGGTCCCGATAAATATCCCTATATATACATATACTAGTATTATTATATACAAGGGAACTCTCTTTGATGAAACATTCATCTTTCAAAGTTTATCCCTTCATTATTATAACATTTATAATTTCTTATAATTAAATGTGTTGTTTTAAGTGGCAGCTTAGAAATCTACGCTCCGTTTGACGCGGAGGCAGCGACAGTGAACGTGGTGGTAATGAACGGTTGTTCGTGAACGCTCAACCTCACATAAGAAATTTCATCCATTTTTATGTTCAAAACTAGTTTTCTTTTTTGAGAACGATCATAACTTTTGTAATGTCAAACATACGTTCTATGACTGAGTGTTTGTCCAAACTTACTGGAGCAAAAAAGCCACGTCAAACGGAGCCTTAATCAAGTTCATGTGTAGATTCATCTCTCAATGATCACTATTTTTCTAGCTGCGTAATATGGCACATATTTTCTAAATAAACAGTTTATTCCATGGAACGATGGAATAAAATTATTTCATAAAAATACACACACACATACATACATATATATATATATATATATATATATATATATATATATATATATATATATATATATATATATATATATGATTATTTACTGGTACCTATCCTCGAGGCTTGCGTAATTACAGCTGGCACCCCTCTAACTTTTGAAATTAAAAAAAACTCCCCTCAATGTTTACATTTCATAACATTCATGTACAAAAATACCTCTTTGGAGTAAACCTTTAGGGCGTCTTTTTATTCATGGATGTTATGAAATGTAAACATTGAATGAGATAATTGTAATTTCAAAAGTTAGAGAGGTGCAAGCTGTAATTACACAAACATCGAGGGGTGGTCCCGGTAAATATCCCAATATATATACATATACTAGTATTATTATATGCAAGGGAACTCTCTTTGATGAAACATTAATCTTTGAAATTTTATCCCTTCTTTATTATAACATTTATAATTTCTTATAATTGAATTTGTATGTTTTTTGTTTTATTTTAAAAAAGTATATTTTATCCCTTCAGTTTTTAAAATATATTTGTTGGGGCAATGTTATAAGCAATCCTACTAAACGTAGTCCATTTATATTCAGTCCAGTGAATTTAAGTGTTTTTAGGATTGCGAATAGCTGTTTTAGGTGTTTTTTATGATTGCTAATAGCCGTCGTATGACTACTAATAACATCACCCGATTTTTTCCGACACAATTTTATGCGAATGGCAAAACGACAAGTGTACTGTCACGTTGGGGCATGCACGACTGCTTGTAAAATATACAGGAGAATAAGCTTAGGACATGTTAAAATTCACTTCTTACTCTAACAACAAACCTAGATAAAAGCAGCTCAAGGGAAATCTACGATAAGTTTATGCCTAATCATGGCAGCAGTAAATTTCATAGTAGGTACAAGGATTTGGCTTAACTTCACTACAAAAATAAATGATACAATAACATGGATTGTCAAGCTTTGAAGAGGAAGAAGAGCATGTCAATGACAATCACTAAGGTTTGTTTGTTTGCACGAAATTGGAATTGAATATTAGTGAATATTGTGGAATTCAATATTGATGACTAATTTCAATTACAATGTTCTCCTAATAAAGAATATTGTTGAATATTGTGTAATTGATCAATTCTTTTATTTATTTGTTAAATAAAATTCAATATAAGAATTGAAAAATATTATGAAACTAATATAAACAAATGTGAGTTATGGTCGCGACTTTATCGCTCGGGAGCGATTTTTTGTCAGGGGGCTTTTCGACAGGGCATGATTTTTTCACCTCGACACGAATTTTTCGTCCGATCGTGATTTTTTATCATGGGCGCGATTTTTTCACGTGGCCACGATTGTTTTTGCCCAGATGTGATTTTTTCGCCCGGGGGAAAAATCGTGCCCTATAACGTCTTTAACTACTAGTATTATTACATGAATGAGCCACGACAAAAAAATTTGACCCGACACAAATTTTAATAATTATTAAAATAGGAGTTCGTAATGAAGATATTAGCTTACGTTCATAGATAGGACTAAGATATAAGAAGAAGTAGTGAACCTGGTGGTTCAAGGTGAATCACACATAAAATAAATGTGTGTGTGTGTGTGTGTGTCGTTCTCGGGTTAAGCGACGCCGCTAAATGGAGTTAAAACCAACGTCGCTATTCATTTTCTTCTCCTAGTTCTCGCATGCAAAGTTATAGGAGACGGACAAGACGCATACCGCTGATCCATCCTGAGAGCCCGATTCTCCTCAGTTTCTTATGATTTCTCTTCCATTAGAGAGGTAATCTCTTCCTCTCCAGTTCTCTTGTACCTTTTACAAAGATTTTACACAGATTTGAAAAGGAAGAAAACCCTAGTGTTTGAGTTTTTGGATTTTCCTTGGTTCTTTGAGTGAAACCCTAAGTGTATATCTTTCTCATATAGTAAAAGCTTTTGTATAAAAGTTAGGGCATAATTAATTTAGGGCTATTAGTATGCATATGTCTCAACTTTACCTGAAATGGAGTTTAATCCCTCACCATAGAATTAGGGTGTAGATTATTTCAAATGAAATGTTATCCGTTGACTCCTAATCACTAATTGGAGGCAATGGATTGCTCCAAATCACTCATTTGAGGTTAGGGATTGCTACCCTTCCCTAAATAAGTGAAAAACCCTAATTCAAAACTTAGGGCAACAAAACCCTAAGTCATTAAAATATACTTTGAGCTAATTAGGTCAAGTGGAACCTATCAAAGGGGATTATGACATGCTTAACCTAATTGGAGACATCAAATTAATAATTTTAATTGATGTTTGGATACATCAATTTGATGTTCTTAAGGATGGTATGTTATAGGAAATGGCATTGCATGGAAGCGGGAAACACAATGATGGTAACAGGAATGACAAAATAAAAGGGAAAGCCACAGTGAGTTCTTACCTTTTTTTTATAATTGCTCTTATTTCAGATTTACATGATTATTATTCCTAAATATGTTTATGTTTTATGTTGAAATGAAGAGAAATCTAAATAAATCATTTAATGAAGAAAAATAAAAAGTAAATGAATGATGTAATGAAATGTGCTAAGTTAAGGGTCAGGCCAACAGTGAAGGTAGGGTGAATGTTCTTCCAACGTATAATGGAATAAAAGTAAACGTGCGAATAAAAAAATGCACGTTAAAGAATGTGTGCGAATATGAAAAGAAACGCAAGTGTGCTATATAAATGATAAGAAATGTTAATATAGACTTAACATTGCCCGATAATAACTCAAGGTGTATAAGAGATAAGGAAACAATATCAATGCAAATCAAAGAAAAATAAATACAAATATATAATGAATGGAAGGAGATAACACAAAGAGAAGAAGATGAAAAAGAAATGAAATGAAAAAATAAATACGTGATAACGAGAGATAGTCGTAATCAAGAGAAAATGAAATATTAAATCTTTAAAAATATGAATAAGACGTCATAGTAATGAAGGGAACAATGAGAATTCATTTAGTATTTTGACTAATACAAAATGTAACTAAACAGGTTAAGGAGGAAGCCACTTCTGGCACGTCTAGCTGGCCCCCTTCACACCCCAAGAAGATGTACAAACTCTGGGTCGAGGTCGTCACCACAGTCTTTGGAGTTCTGGATGCCCACAAAGCCGCCTGTCGTGATCCAGATTGCCCTCATGACGAGTTCCAGTTCTGCTTCCAATAGTCTATAGTGTCCTTGATATGTAGCATAGTAGTGTAGTTTTGATCTTTGCCCATAGCCATATTTTGTTACAGTCATATGATATACTCTTCTATATAGCACAGATATGAGATACCTACTTTTTGTATACATGTGCTGGGTTATTTTTTGGATGATCAGATGCACTGGATCATATGTGAAATAAATAAAATATTTTACTTTTCTGCACTTTTCTTTATGTACTCTGTACTCATAAATGTTGAATGTTCAATTTCCTGGCAACACTGTGAAATGAGAAATGAATGAAAATTATGATGGTGCCTGGAACGTAGGGCCGTTACAATTAAATGATATCAGAGGAAAGGTTTGTTTGAACGTTCAGCGAGACAATAGTACATAAGACGTAAGTAAAACAAATCCATAACTTGTAAATCTTTCTGTTTCAGAAGCTTTCCGCATCTATTTAAGTAGTCGGGAAAGAGACGAACTTGAAGGAGAAAAAATTCGCAGGGTTGAAAAAATATATAGAGAGAGATCAAGTCCTCCTTTATCGGAAAGCATGCAAGCATTAGCAGAAGCCATTCGGATTGGCAATAGTGTTGTTCTCGCATCACAGCCACCAACATCAAGTGATCCATATGTGAAGCAATTTCTTGATATGAGATCGCCCCTATTTCGAGGTGGGTTACCTTCGATGGAAACCAAAAGCTAGATAAAGAGGATCGAGCTAATTTTCAATGCTATGAAATGTCCCGACGATCGGAAAATTGATTTAGTCGTCTTCTTGCTGGAAGGAGAGGTTGATCGGTGGTGGGACAGTATGAGGCAAGGGAGATTTACTAGACGTGAAAATTCGGATATCCTTTAGGCCAAATTCTTGAAGGAATTTGTTAACTAGTTTGTTCCTCCATTAGAGAAACAAATGCTGCAAGAGAAATTCCTTCGATTAATGAAGAGAAATCGTACAATACTTCAATATGAAGCTGAGTCTGCACAACTAACTTATTATGCAGGAGACATGGTCACCAAAGAAAGTGATTGTTGTTTCCGATTCTAATTGGGTTTACGAGAAGATATGCACGTGCATCTAATCTCACAAAGGATCAAGAATTACAATGAATTGGTGGAGACTACAAAGTTAATTGAGATGGATGTAGAAACTTCTCAAAGGTGAATAGAGTTTCAAAAGAAGAGGCTTCCAGAGGGGTATAGTATGGATTCCTCACAAAAGGGTGGAAATTCAGACTGGAAAAGGAAGAAAGGAGGACCTCCAACACAAACTCGAAGTGAACATGGAGCCGGCAGTAACAAGATGAAGCCCTTATGTCTGAAATGCAGGAAGAATCATTTTGGTGATTGTCTGAAAGGGACCGGAGTTTGTTTTAACTCTCAGAAGTCGAGACATCGCCAACAAGATTGCCCTTTGTGGAAAACATTACCTGAAAGAAGTGGACCCAACCAGGTACCAACATTTCATTACCTTGATACCAGTCGGGTTGATAGTGTTGATAAAGGTAGTGGGATCGAAACATCTAGATTCGTGGTGGAAAACAGAGAAGAAAGATAGGTGCAGCCCAGATTTTTCAATATGAACCAGCAAGGGGCTAAAGGCGATGATACGGTTATCACAAGTATGATCTATGAGCACAATCACCTTCTAAAGGTATTATTTGATACATGGGCTAGTCAATCCTTCATATCCACAAGAGCAATTAAACAATTGACGTTGGAACCTCATATATCTCTTGAGTAATTGAGAGTTAAAAAGCCCAATAATACTGAGATGACTACAAGACTTAGATGTACAGTGTGGCTAACAATTGATAACAACCCAGTAGAAGCAAATGTTGCGGTTCTACCCCTATTCGAATTTGACATCATTCTAGGGATGGATTGGTTATTAAGACATGAAGCCATCATCAACTATAAAAAGAAGGAAATTACACTTAAGCTGAATGATCAAACATAGTGTAATTTTAAAGGATTGGATGAAGTTTCAAAAATTATTATATCTTCATTAAAGATGATGGAAAAACTAAGGAAAGGTTGTGAAGCAACATTGGTAATGATTAAGGGAACTAAGATAGTGGCATGTGAACCGACCACAGTTCCCGTAGTTTGTGATTTTCTCAAAGTATTTCTTGAAGAATTACCAGGGCTACCCCCATCAAGGGATGTTGAGTTCACTATCGATTTGGTGGAAGGAGCTAAATCAGTAGCAAAGGCACCATATCGTATGGTTCATAAGGAATTGGCAGAATTGAAAAGTCAATTATAGGAATTACTTGATAAAAATTTTATACCACCAATCACTTCACCATTGGGAGTTCCAATGCTTTTCATTAAAAATAAGGATGGTTCATTTCGATTATGTGTCGATTATTGAGAACTGAATAAGCTGACAATTCAAAACCAGTGTCCTCTACCTCGCATTTACGATCTATTCGATCAATTGGTTATTGCAAAAGTCTTCTCCAAGATTGACTTAAGATCGAGATAACATCAAATGCGAATCAAAGAAGATGATATTTACAAGACCGCCTTTAGCATAAGATACGGACACTTTGAGTTCATAGTCATGTCATTTGGATTGATAAACGCACCAGCAATTTTTATGAACTTAATGAACTAGGTATTCAAAGAATTTCTGGATATGTTTGTTATTGTATTTATCGATGAAATTATGATATATTCGACAAATAAGGGTGAATATGCAGAATATTTAAAGATTTTATTGCAGACATTGAAAAGTCATGCTTTATATGCCAAGTTTACAAAATATAAATTCTGGTTAAATGAAGTTTCCTTCTTGGGTCATGTCATAACAAAGCATGGATTATCTGTAGATCCAACAAAAGTAGAAGCAATCATGAATTGTCCAAGACCGACTACTGCCACATAAATTCAGAGCTTTCTCGGATTAGCAAGCTATTATAGAAAATTTGTAAAAGATTTTTCAGTGATTGCACTACCGCTTACTAAACTAACCCGAAAGGGTGTTCTATTTCTCTGGACTGATGAGTGTCAGGAGGCCTTTGATGAGTTAAAAACAAGATTAACCACTGCACCAGTGTTAGTTATGCCATGCAGTATTGAAGGTTTTCATATTTTCAATGATGCATCCCTGAAAGGCCTTGGTTGTGTTTTAATGCAGAATGGTAAAGTCATAGCTTATGCCTCAAGACAATTGAATGATTCTTAGAAGAAAACAAATATGCACCAAAGATAATGATTAGAACTAATCAAAGACTATGATGTTGATGTCAAATACCATCTCAGTAAAGAGAATGTAGTTGCTGATGCACTAAGTGGGAAGCACTTAGCGCCTATGATTGTTCTACTAACCGATTAGGAGTTATTGCGAGAAATACAAAACTTTGAATTTCTTACATGTATAACTACCTCTCATACTCAAGGTTTACTCTTTCAACTAATGGCAGAGCATTCCATTAAAGAAAGGGTAAGAAAGGCGATGAACCAGGATCCTATATTTATGTAGATTCTAAAAAAGGTAATAAGTGGACAATCAACTGCTTTTATAGAGAATGATGAATTATTATTTTTGAATGAAAGGTTTTTTGTTCCTAATGTTGATACACTCCGAGCAGAAATACTTTATGAAGTGCATAATACAACTTATTCAATTCACCCCAGAAGAACAAAAATGTATCAAGATCTTAAGTTGGACTTCTGGTGGCCAGGAATGAAGACTGACATAATCCAATATATTGTCAAATGTCACACGTGCCAACTTGTCAATGTAGAACATCAAAAACCTGGCAGATACTTACAGTCGGTATCGATCCCTGAGTGGAAATAGGATGACATAACAATGGATTTTGTCACGGGACTACCAAGTAGTAAAGCTGGAAACAATAGGATATGAGTAATTATTAATCGATTAATGAAGGTTGTGCATTTTATTCCTATGAAAAATGATAGTGCAGTACAGAAGTTAGTCGATCCGTACATCGATGTTATTGTAAAATATTATGCGATTCCTCGATCTATCGTGTCTGATAGAGATGGACGCTTTAAATCAGATACTTGGAAACTAGTACAGAAAATGTTGGGGACAAAATTATTATATAATACCACCTTTCACCCACAAACTGATGGTCAGTCTGAGCGAACTATCTAAATTTTAGAAGATCTATTAAGAATGGTCGTACTCGATCTTAAGGACTCATGAGAAAAATACTTATCGTTGGTGGAATTTTTTTAAAATAATAGCTACCAGTCAAGTATTCAGATGACATCATCCAAAGCATTATATGGGCGAAGGTGTCGTACCTCGTTAAGCTGGGCAGAAGATGGTGAACGAAAGTTATTCCCAAAGAACCAAGTGGATAAAATGAATGATAAATTTATACTTGTACGGGAAAGATTGAAAGTGGCTCAACATAAAGAGCAAAAATATTACAATGTCAGGTATTGAAGAGTAAAATTTAATGTAGGCGATATGGTATGTATTAAAGTAAAGCCCTTCAAGGGAACTTCACGAATTCGTCGACTTGGGAAGCTTAGTCCAAGATACGTAGGGTCATTCGTCATCCTTGAAGGAATTGACCGGTGGCTTATCGCCTAGTATTATCAGATGCTCTTCAAAACCTTCATGGTGTATTTCATGTTTCTTCATTAAGAAAATACATAGCAGATCCAGAGAAAATAGTTCCTTCTGAACAGATTCAAATAGATCCGGATCTATCAAGCCCAACTGAACCTTACAAGATTGTAGATTGACAAACTAAACAACTCTGAAACCGAGAGGTTCGATTTGTCAAGGTCTGGTGGAAAGGCAATAGTATTCATGCAGCAACGTGGGAAAAAGAATAAGAAATGAGAAATCTCTTCACTCAATTGTTTGTTGTACCTTCAAATTGAAGATTTCCGCAGACGAAAATTCAATAAGGAGGGGAGAATTGTGATACTGCTAACTACAGGTATTATTATGTGAACTAGCCACGACAAAAAAATTTGACCCTATACAAATTTTAATAATTATTAAAATAGGAGTTCGTAAGTGAGGATACTAGCTTACGTTAATAGATTGGAGGACTAAGAAAAAAGTAGTGAACTGGGTGGTTCAAGGTGAGTCGCGCATAAAATAAATGTGTGTGTGTGTCGTTCCCGGGTTAAGCGACGCCACTAAATGGAGTTAAAACCAACGCCGCTGTTCATTTTCTTCTCCCAGTTACTGCACATAAAGCTACAGGAGACGGACAAGATGCATACTGTTGATCCCTCCCGAGAGCCCGATTCTCCTATATTTCTTCCGATTTCTCTTCCATTAGAGAGGTAATCTCTTCCTCTCCAGTACTCTTGTTCCTTTTACAAAGATTTTACGCGGATTTGAAAAGGGAGAAAACCATAGGGTTTGTGTTTTTGGATTTTTCTTAGTTCTTTTCTTCTAAAATATTTCTATAATGGATTATTAGGCTATAATGCATGATTTCCTTCAATTTAAGGGCAACCTTAGTGCTTTGAGCGAAACCCTAGGTGTATACCTCTCTCATATAGTAAAAGCCTTTGTGTAAAGGTTAGTGTAAGAACCGAACAAAAAACAAACCGAAATGGTTTTAACTGAAACTTTATTATCCGAAAAAGGTATCTATTACAAAGGTATGCCCTCCCTCATATAGAATGGAGGAGAGATGAGAGAATACAAATAAGAGATGTGGGACTAAAAATTTACAGGACTAAACGGACTATACAAAATAAACTGCACAAGCCGCGCGGTTAGACAGAAGGGCTAACCGCACGGCTACCACCAGAGAGAAAGAGAGATTGTCAGGGTAGACCGCCAGACCGCCCGGTCTCCAAGCCAGCTGAGACAAACCGCCAGACCGCGCGGTCTTCAACCCGCCAAGACAGACCGCCAGACCGCCCGGTCACCAACTTCAACACTCCCCCTCAAGCTGGAGCATATATATCAATCATGCCCAGCTTGTCACAAACATGAAGAAACGAGGCGGAAACTGGCTTGGTGAAGATGTCAGCCAGCTCTTTATCAGAAGTGACAAAGGGAGTGCAAATTTGTTCCTTTAAGATCTCTTCACGAATGAAATGACAGTCGACCTCAATATGCTTTATTCTCTCATGGAAGACCGGATTTTTGGAGATGTATATGGCGGCATTGTTATCACAGAACATAGGTAGAGGATGGTTGTAGATCTCTCCTAAATCTAGCATGAGAGCCTGCAACCATTTTAACTCACAAGTGGTCGATGTCATACTGCGATACTCAGCTTCTGCACAGGATCTGGAGACAACAGACTACTTCTTGCTCTTCCATCTCACCAGATTTCCCCCAATAAAGGTGCAAAAACCTGAGGTTGACTTGCGATCCCTTTTGTCATCAGCATAACTTGCATCTGAGTATGCTTCAATCCTCAGATGACCATTCTTCTGAAAAAGTAATCCTTTCTCATGCGCTGCTTTGACATACTCCAAGATCCGCAAGGCGGACTGTAGATGGCACTCCCTAGGTTCTTGCATGAATTGACTCACCTTGCCCACAGCATAGGAAATGTCGGGCCTGGTCACTGTGAGATATATGAGCTTACCAACCAGACGCCTGTGCCGCAAACTATCTGAAAGAGGAGGCGAATCATCTGTCCAGGTTTTGTCTTCTCCAGTTGTCATGGGGCATCAGGCAGGTTTTGCTCCAGTCAATCCT
Source organism: Platanthera guangdongensis (assembly GCA_039583875.1). NCBI lineage: Eukaryota > Viridiplantae > Streptophyta > Magnoliopsida > Asparagales > Orchidaceae > Platanthera > Platanthera guangdongensis. The sequence goes on from CM077157.1 coordinate 53,198,925, forward strand.
GCCTATTTTAAAAGATCAAGGGCATACTTATGCTGAGAGAGAACTAAGGAGTCGGGCTTCCGAGAGATTTCGATCCCCAGAAAGTACTTTGGAGAGCCCATATCTTTCGTGATCAGATGTTGGCGAAGATGTCGCTTTGTCAGGGCTACCCCTTCCTAGTCATCGCCAGTGAGAAGAATATCATCGACGTACACAGCCAGAACAACCAGCCCCGAAGGAGTTTTGCGAATAAATAAAGAGTGATCAGCAGAGCTTCGCGCAAAACCAACGGCCGCCACGATGTCGCTGAACTTGTCAAACCAAGCTCGAGGGCTCTGCTTGAGGCCATAAATTGCCTTCTGCAGCCGGCATACTCGTGTCTCCCCCTGAGCAACATACCCAGGAGGTTGCTCCATGTAAACGGCCTCGTGAAGATCATCATAAAGGAAGGCATTCTTGACATCCAGCTGAGAAATCGGCCAATCCCGATTGACCGCCACAGAGAGAAGGACCCGGATAGTGCTGAGACGAGCCACGGGGGAGAAGGTGTGAAAGTAATCAACCCCATAGGTCTAAGTAAAGCCCTTAGCAACAAGGCGAGCCTTATACCGATCCACAGTGCCGTCTGGGCGAAATTTGACCACAAAGACCCAGCGACAGCCAACAACATCAGTACCGAAGGGAGGAGGAACAAGAGTCCAGGTACCCCCGCTTCGTGAGGGTCGCCATTTCCTCATCCATGGCCAGCTTCCAGTGGGGAATAGCAAGGGCCTCCTGATAGGAACAAGGCGTGGTAGTGGCAGAGATAGCCAGTGCAAAGGCCCTGCGAGAAGGGGTAAGACGATCATATGAAATAACAGCAGCAAGGAGGTGTAGGGTACACGTCTGCACCCCTTTGCGAAGAGCCACAGGGAGATTCAGGTCGGCGGCCCCCTCGGTATCCGGAGCGTCCATGGCAGAGAGAGCTGGCCCGGGAGAAGAGAGCGACGGCGGCGGAGAGGATGGAGACGGAGGTGGAGAAGTAGGAGAGATGGGTGGAGCCAGAGGAGGGGACGGAGATGGCGGAGGGGTGGATATCTCGGTAGGAGACGAGGGAACGAAGGTAATAGCAGGAGAATCAGAAGCTGGGGGAAGAGGAGAGGAAGCGGGGAAAAGAGAGGAGGATTCAGCCGAGAAGTAGGAGGCATTCTCGAAGAAGGTAACGTCAGCAGAGACGAACTGCTGACGAAGAACAGAGTTAAAGCAACAATAGCCTTTCTGAGTGATGGAGTACCCCAGAAAGACACATTTGGTGGAGCGAGGGGATAGCTTGTCACGGGTGGCAGATGGGGTATGCACAAATGCAGTGCATCCAAAGATTCGGAGTGGGAGAGGAAAAGGCTCCTGGCCCGGATACAGAATGGAGAATGGTGTTTTCCCATGGAGAATGGTGGATGGAAGGCGATTGATGAGGTAGCAGGCAAGGAGAACAGCATAGCCCCAATAAGAGCGAGGGACATGCATCTGGGTCATCAATGTGCGAGCCACATCGAGGAGGTGACGGTTTTTGCGTTCCGCCACCCCATTTTGTTGGGAGGTGTAAACACAGCTAGTCTGATGAATAATGTCATGTTGCACACAAAAAGATGTAAAAGCATGACTCGGATACTCTTTAGCATTGTCGGAGCGAAAGGTTTTAATAGAAACATTAAACTGAGTTTTTATTAACTGATAAAAAGAGATCCATACATCTAAAAGTTCAGAGCGATCTCGGAGGAGATACACCCAAGTACAGCGAGAAAAATCATCGATAAAAGTTACAAAATAAGAACTACCCCGGCCAATGGTGAGGGTAGAAGCAGGTCCCCAGATATCAGAGCGGACAAGATCAAACGGACGAGTAGAGCCCCGACCTTGCCTTGGTGGGAAAGAGGAACGGTGATGCTTGCCGAGCTGACAGGCGTCGCATTGGAGAGGAGTACGAGACGGAGGGAGGTGGGGAAGAAGCTGATGTAGAAGTCGTGGTGGAGGATGACCGAGGCGGAGATGCCACTGGAGAAGATCCGGACAAGAAGAGGAGAAGGCGGACAAGGCGAAAACATTGTCGAGGAAGTAGAGGCCGCCGCTCTCAGTCCCAGTAGCAATCGTCCGGTGGGATCTCGGATCCTGAAAAGAACAAGAAGTCGCTGTAAATGTCACAGAACACTGAAGCTGCTTGCATAAAGAGGTAACAGACAATAGATTGCACGGAAACTTGGGCACATAGAGAGTGTCCGCTAGTCATAGTGACGGAGTAACATGAACCACTCCCGTCCCATGAACCGGGGAGGGAGAACCATCCGCAACTAGGACCGGGGGCAACCGATCATGTTGTTCGAGTAAAGAGAAGCACTGAGGATTGCCCGTCATGTGATTAGTGACACCAGAGTCGATGAGCCATTTACCTTGATTCACCATGTGAGCACTACCTGAGGATGTTACAATAGAGGCAGACGGCTTGGAAGAGTCCCCGGAGGGGCGAAGATGGGGATGCTTCGTCCAGCAGCGGTCGAAAGTATGTCCGGTGCGGCCACAATGAGAACAGAGGTAGAGGGAAGAAGCACGGCCGCCGGACTGGTGACTGTGGCTACCAGAGCCACTCCGCTGAGTGTGATGAGAATAGTTGTCCGATGGTGGAGGAGGAGCGGGCAAAAGGGGGCGCTGAAGGAGAGAGGTGACAGCAGCGATGCGGGCAGCGATGGCATCTAAGGTAGGAGATTCGGCCTCACCCAGAATTTGCTGGCGGATCATGTCATAAGTATCAGGAAGCCGGAGCAGATAACACACAACCAGAAGCTCCTGGAAGTGCTTGTGTTGTTGAGCCAAATCCGCAGAAAAGGGGCGATTCTGAAGAATCTCAGCCCCAAGAGCCTGAACCTGTTGGTAGGCAGCAGTAGGAGACAAGGTAGGACGGGTAAAGAGGTCCGCATACAACGTATAGATGCGGGACGTCTGAGCCCCCTTGGAGTACAGAGCGGCAAGATGAAGCCAAGCGGCCTTGACCGTCTCATCATGACGTATGACGGGAAGGCACTCATCGGAAAGACTGTTCGCGAGCCAAGTACGCACAAGCGCGTCACTTGCATCCCAGTCATCAAAGAGAGGTGAAGTGATAGGAGGTGGGTCATCAACGAGATGGTGGCGTTTGCGTTGTGAGCGAAGTAGAAAGGTGAAAGAGACGCTCCAATCCGGGTAGTTCGAGTCAACAAGCTTGGAAACAGTCCCAAGGTTCCCGGAAGGAGTAGGTGGAAGAGGCGGAGCCGGATTGGTGACAGGGGTGGTGGCAGTAGAGGCATCAGAAATATCCATAGGAGAAGGAAAAAGGAAGTCGGGCGGTTAGGAAACAACCCGCACGGATAGGAAAAAGATAAGCTGCAGCGGTCACGAGGGTAGAAACCAGCGGCCAGAAAAGCCACGACCAAGCTGCAGACCCAAGTAGAGGGGAAGAAGTCGGACGGCTAGAGGACAGGCCGCGCGAATAGAAGCAGGACAAAAACAGGTCGCTGCGACAGAAGGCGGCGACTTAGAACAGGAAACAAAAAGTCACACACACAGAGGGCAACAAGAAGGAGAGGAAGAGGCCGCGCGGACAGGGAGCAAACCGGCGAGACAAGCCGCGCGGACAGCGAAGGCATAGAATCAGGAGGAGTAGATCGAGTCCCTCTGATACCATGTAAGAACCGAACAAAAAACAAACCGAAATGGTTTTAACTGAAACTTTATTATTCGAAAAAGGTATCTATTACAAAGGTATGCCCTCCCTTATATAGAATGGAGGAGTGATGAGAGAATACAAATAAGAGATGTGGGACTAAAAATTTACAGGACTAAGCGGACTATACAAAACAAACCGCACAAGCCGCGCGGTTAGACAGAAGGGCTAACCGCACGGCTACCACCAGAGAGAAAGAGAGATTGCCAGGGTAGACCGTCAGACTGCCCGGTCTCCAAGTCGGCTGAGACAAACCGCCAGACCGCGCGGTCTTCAACCCGCCAAGACAGACCGCCAGACCGCCCGGTCACCAACTTCAACAGTTAGGGCATAATTAATTTAGGGCTATTAACATGCATAAGTCTCAACTTTACTCGAAATGGAGTTTAATCCCTCACCATAGAATTAGCATATAGATTATTTCAAATGAAACGCTATTCGTTGACTCCAAATCACTAATTGGAGGCAGGGGATTGCTCCAAATAACCCATTTGAGGTTAGGGATTGTTACCCTTCCCTAAATAAGTGAAAAACTCTAATTCAAAACTCAGTGCAACAAAATCCTAAGCCATTAAAATATTCTTTGACTTAATTAGGTTAAGTGGAACCCATCAAAGGGGATTATGACATTCTTGACCTAATTAGAGACATCAAATTAATAGTTTTAATTGATGTTTGGAGACATCAATTTAATGTTCTTAAGGATGGTATGTTATAGGAAATGACATCGCATGGAAGCTGGAAATGCAATGATGATAACAGGAATGACAAAGGAAAAGAGAAAGTCACAATGAGTTTTTACCCTTTTTATAATTGCTCTTATTTCAGATTTACATGATTATTATTCCTAAATATATTTATGCTTTATGTTGAAATGAAGAGGAATTTAAATAAATCATGTAATGAAGAAAAATAAAAAGTAAATGAATAATGTATTGAAATGGGCTAAGTTAAGGGTTAACCCAACGGTGGAGGTGGGGTGAATGTCCTCCCAACGTATAATGAAATAAAAGTAAACATGCGAATTAGAAAATGCACGTTAAGGAATGTGTGCGAATATGAAAAGGCACGTAAGCGTGCTATATAATTGATAAGAAATGTTAATATATCCTTAACATTGTCCAATAACAACTCAAAGTGTATAAGAAATAAAGAAACAATATCAATGCAAATCATAGGAAAAATAAATACAAATATATAATGATTGGAAGGAGATAACACAAAGAGAAGAAGATGAAAAAGAAATAATATGAAAATAAATACGTGATAACAAGAGAGAATCATAATCAAGAGAAGATGAAATATTAAATCCATAAAATATGAATAAGACATCATAGTAATGAAGGGAACAATGTGAATTCATTTAGTCTTTTGACTATTAGAAAATGTAACGAAATAGGTCAAGGAGGAAGCCACTTCTGGCACGTTTAGCCGACCTCCTTCACGCCGCGAGAAGATGTTGAAACTCTGGGTCGAGGTCATCACATCAGTCTTTGGAGTTCTGGATGCCCACAAAGCCGCCTGTCGTGATCCAGATTGCCCTCAAGATGAATTTCAGTTCTGCATCCAGTAGTCTATAGTGTCCTTGATATGTAGCATAGTAGTGTAGTTTTGATCTGTTGCTCATATCCATATTTTATTGCAGTCATATGATATACTCTTCTATGCAGCACATATATGAGATACTCACTTTTTGTATACATATGTTGGGTTATCTTTTGGATGATCAAATGTATTAGATCATATGTGAAATAAATAAAATGTTTTAATTTTCTGCACCTTTCTTTATGTACTTTATACTCATAAATGCTGAATGTTCAATTTCTTGGCAACTCTATGAAATGAGAAATGAATGAAAATTGTGATGGTGCTTGGAATGTGGGGCCATTACACGCCCGGGGGAAAAAATCTCACCCGGGAGGAAAAATCGTGCCCGGTCGAAAACACGCGGTTAGGCAAAAAATTTCGCGGTCCGGTGAAAAAATCGCGCTCGGACGAAAAATCGCCGCACGAAGAAAAAATCGTGGCAGGACGAAAAAATCGCGACTGGGTGAAAAAAATCACGGCAGGGCGAAAAAATTCGCGCCGAAGCAAAAAAAATCGTACCCGGGCGAAGAAAACGCGGTCGAGCAAAAAATTCACGTCTGTGCGAAAAATCTCACCCGGGCGAAAAAACCACGATCGAGCGAAATAATCGTGCATGGCAGAAAAAACTGCGCTCGACCGAAAAATTCGAGGGAGGTAGAAAAATTCGTGCCCGTTTGAAAAAATCGCGACCGGGCGAAAAAAGAGGGGTCGGGAAAAAAAATCGCGCCAGGGCGAAAAAAATCGTGCCCGGGCGAAAAAAATCACGTCCGCGCGAAAAAAATCACGCTCGGGCGAAAAAATCGCTCCCGAGCGAAAATAGTACGGACAGGAGAAAAAAATCGCGCCACGACAAAAAAATTACACCCGTGCGAAAAAAACGCGCGCCAATGCAATATACGTTGTCCTGGCGAAAATGCGTGTCTAGGCGAAAAATTCGTGTTCATGCGAAAAAAACGCCGTCAAGCGAAAAATGCGCAGTTGGGCGAAAAAATTGAGCCCGGGCAAAAAATCACGCTCGGGTGAAAAAATCGCGTCCGGGCGAAAAAAAATCGCGCCCGGGCAAAAAATTTGCCCAACGCGAAAAAATCGCGCCCAAACAAAAAAATTGCATCCGTTTGAAAAAAAGCGCTCCAGGGCAAAATATGTCGCTCTGACGAAAAATTCATCTCAATGAAAAACACATTCGTGGGCGAAAAACGCACCCCGTGCGACAACACGCCCTCTCAGGCGAAAATCGCGCTTAGCTTAAAAATGTGTCTCGGCCGAAATTGTTCAATCCTTATATAGATTGAAAAGGATTGTCTTTAGTTTAAAATGAATTACACAAAATTCATTAAAATTCAAATTCTAACGTCAAACATGCAAAATAACGACGAAATTTGAATTAGACATTCAATTACAATTTTAGGAGATCAATTCCGTGCAAACGAACGGACCCTAAAAGATTGAGTATTCAAACTTCATGAGTTATATTTTTCTAATTATGGAGCCCAAATGACGACTCGTACGCACCCTTAACGGATCTAAAGTGCTCCCTGAGTAGGATACAAGCTCGAATTTAAAAATCTCCAAGTCTAAAACTGTGGCTGCCAACCCCGCGTCTGAGGCTCATGTGGACTGCTGGTCAGATGAGTATGAGGTCAGTAATCTGAAGCCTTTTATATGTTCTGATCTTTTGCATTTAACCTAATCATAATTAATCTTTTTAATTAATCATGCTTGTGTCTCGGGTATTTTGTTTTTTATTCCCTGTTCTGAATGATAATTTTCATTAAATAAATTATCGGTTAATACTTTTGTATAAGTTGTACATAACGTGATCTGATTTATAACATATAAGTATATATATCTTATTGTTGATATGTTTATGATGATTTTTCATTTTAAAAACTATTCAAACTAATATTCCGATGTAGACAAGTATATCTATCGAAATATAGTATAAGAATATATCGTATATGCCCGGGTCTGGCTATATGAAGGGAATAGGTGGTGAACATGCATAGCAATTTTAAATAATGATGAAAGCGGTGTTTTGATAGCTTTGAAAAGGAGGTGGCTGGCCTTATTGAAAGGCTCCAGGATCATCTCCATTTCTGACGAAGGGGGAGCAATTTTAAAATTAATTCATGTACATGCATGCGATAGGTGGGCAGCCCTATTGAATTATTTGAATTATTTTAAAACTCTCTCCTCCTTATTGAATTAAGGAGGAGAGAGTTGTGACGCCTCTAACTACATGTATTATTACGTGAATGAGCCACGACATAAAAATTTGACCCGACACAAATTTTAATAATTATTAAAATAGGAGTTCGTAAGTGAGGATATTAACTTACGTTAATAGATAGGAGGACTAAGATATAAGAAGAAGTAGTAAACTAGGTGGTTCAAGGTGAGTCACGCATAAAGTAAATGTGTGTGTGTGTGTGTGTGTCGTTCTCGGGTTAAGCGGTGACACTCAATGGAGTTAAAACCAACGCCGCTATTCATTTTCTTCTCCCAGTTCCCGCATGCAAAGCTACAGGTGACAAACAAGACGCATACCACTGATCCCTCCTGAGAGCCTGATTCTCCTCTGTTTCTTCCGATTTCTCTTCCATTAGAGAGGTAATCTCTTTCTCTCCAGTTCTCTTGTTCCTTTTACAAAGATTTTGCACAGATTTGAAAAGGGAGAAAATCATATGGTTTGTGTTTTTGGATTCTTCTTGGTTCTTTTCTTCAAAAACATTTCTGTAATGTATTATTATGCTACAATCCATGATTTCCTTCAATTTAAGGGCAACCTTAAGTGCTTTGATTGAAACCCTAGGTGTATACCACTCTCATATAGCAAAAGCCTTTGTGTAAATATTAGGGCATACTTAATTTAGGGCTATTAGCATGCATATGTCTCAACTTTACTCGAAATGGAGTTTAATCCCTCACCATAGAATTAGGGTATAGATTATTTCAAAGGAAACGCTATCGGTTGACTCCAAATCACTAATTGGAGGCAAGTGATTGCTCCAAATAATCCATTTGAGGTTAGAGATTGCTACCCTTTCCTAAATAAGTGAAAAACCCTAATTCAAAACTTAGGGCAACAAAATCCTAAGCCATTAAAATATTCTTTGACCTAATTAGGTCAAGTGGAACCTATCAAAGGGGATTATGACATTCTTGACCTAATTAGAGACATTAAATTAATAGTTTTAATTGATGTTTGGAGACATCAATTTAAGTTTCTTAAGGATGGTATGTTATAGAAATGACATCGCATGGAAGCGGGAAATGCAATGATGGTAATAAGAATGACAAAGGAAAAGGGAAAGCCACGGTGAGTTATTATCCTTTTTATAATTGCTCTTATTTCAGATTTACATGATTATTATTCCTAAATATGTTTATGCTTTATGTTGAAATGAAGATGAATTTAAATAAATCATGTAATGAAACAAAATAAAAAGTAAATGAATAATGTAATGAAATGGGTTAAGTTAAGGGTAAACCCAACGGTGGAGGTGGGGTGAATGTCCTCCCAACATATAATGGAATAAAAGTAAACGTGCGAATATGAAAAGGCACGTTAAGGAATGTGTGTGAATATGAAAAGACACGCAAGCGGGCTATATAAATGATAAGAATTGTTAATATACCCTTAACATTGTACGATAAAAACTCAGTGTATATGAAATAAAGAAACAATATCAATGCAAATCATAGGAAAATAAATACAAATATATAATGATTGGAAGGAGATAACCCAAAGAGAAGAAGATGAAAAATAAATGATATGAAGAAAATAAATACGTGATAACGAGAGATAATCATAATCAAGAAAAGATGAAATATTAAATCCGTAAAAATATGAAGACATCGTAGTAATGAAGGGAACAGTGAGAATTCATTTAGTCTTTTAACTAACAGAAAATGTAACTAAACAGTTCAAGGAGGAATCCACTTCCGGCACGTCTAGTCGGCCCCCTTCACGCTGCGAGAAGATGTACAAACTCTGGGTCAAGGTCGTCATCGCAATCTATGGAGTTCTTGTTGCCAACAAAGCCGCCTGTCGTGATTCAGATTGCCCTCACGATGAGTTCCAGTTCTGCTTCCAGTAGTCTATAGTGTCCTTGATGTGTAACATAGTAGTGTAGTTTTGATCTGTTGCTAATGACCATATTTTATTGCAGTCATATAATATACTCTTCTATGTAGCATAGATATGAGATACTCACTTTTTGTATACATATGCTGAGTTATCTTTTGGATGATCAGATGTACTGGATCATATGTGAAATAAATAAAATGTTTTACTTTGCTGCACTTTTCTTTATGTACTATGTATTCATAAATGCTGAATGTTCAATATTTTGGCAACTCTGTGAAATAAGAAGTGAATGAAAATTGTGATGGTGCCTAGAACGTGGGGTCGTTACGTGCTCGAGCGGAAAAATCGTGCCCGGTCGAAAAAACGCGGTCATGCGAAAAATTTCGCGGTCCGACGAAAAAAATGTGCCCAGACGAAAAAATCGTGCCGTGAAGAAAAAATCGCGGCTGGCCGAAAAATAGCGGTTGGGTGAAAAAAATCGCGGCAAGGCGAAAAAATTGCGCTCAAGCGAAAAAATTCGCGCCCGGGCGAAAAAAGCGCGGCCACGCTCGTGCGAAAAAATCCCGCCCAGGCGAAAAAACCACGACCGGGCAAAAAAATCGTGCACAAGCGAAAAAAACAGCGCACGGGCAAAAAAACTGTGGTCTGCCGAAAAATTTGAGGGAGTGAGAAACATTCGTGCCAGTACGAAAAAATCGCGACTGAGCGGAAAAAACACGGCCGGGCAAAAAAATTGCGCCTGGGCAAAAAATTTGTGCCCGGGCGAAAAAAATAGCGACCGAGCGAAAAAATCATGTCCGAGCAAAAATAGCGCTGTCGGGAGAAAAAAATTGCGCTCTTGCAAAAAAATTACGCTCTGGCGCAAAAACGCGCGCCAATGTGATATACGCTGCCCTGACGAAAATGCGCGCCTCAACGAAAAATTTGTGTTCAGGAGAAAAAAAGTGTCGTCGAGCGAAAAAAATGTAGTTGGGCGAAAATATTGCACTGTGGTGAAAAATTGCGTTTGGGCGAAAAAAATCGCGCCCGGTCAAAAAAATCGCGCTCGGGCGAAAAATTCGCACCCACGCGAGAAAATCGCGCTCGGGCGAAAAAATCACGCCCGGACGAAAAATTCGCTCCCTGGCAAAAAAATCGCGTCCCGATGAAAAAAACGCGCTTCGGGGCAAAATATGTCGCTCTGACGAAAAACACATTCGTGGGCGATAATCGCGCCCCCGTGGGACAACACGCCCTCTTGGGAGAAAATCACGCTTAGCTTAAAAATGTGTCTCAGCCGGAATTGTTCAATTCTTATATAGATTGTAAAGAATTGTCTTTAGTTCAAAATGAATTCCACGAAATTCGTTAAAATTCAAATTACAACGTCAAACGTGCTAATAAACGACAAAATAGAATTAGATTTTCAATTTCAATTTCAGGAGATCAATTCCGTGCAAACGAACAGACCCTAAAAGATTGAGTATTCAAACTTCATGAGTTATATTTTATCTAATTATGGGGCCCAAATGGCGACTCGTACGCACCCTTAACGGATCTAAAGTGCTCCCTGAGTAGTATACGAGCTCATATTTAAAAATCTCCAAGTCTAAAACCGTGGCTGCTAACCCCGCGTCCGACGCTCATGTGGACTGCTGGTCAGATGAGTATGAGGTCAGTGATCTGAAGCCTTTTATATGTTCTGATCTTTTGCATTTAACCTAATCGTAATCAACCTTTTTAATTTATCATGTTTGTGTCTCGGATATTTTGTTTTCTATTCCCTATTCTGAATGATAATTTCCATTAAATAAATTATCGGTTAATACTTATGTATAAGTTGTACATAACGTGTGATCTGATTTATAACATATAAGTATATATATATTATTGTTGATATGTTTATGATGATTTTTCATTTTAAAAACTATTCAAACTAATATCTCGATGTAGACAAATATACCTATCAAAATATAGTATAAAAATATATCATATATGCCCGGGTCTCGCTATATGAAGGGAATAGGTGGTGAACATGCATAGCAATATTAAATAACGATGAAAGTGGTGTTTTGATATCTTTGAAAAGGAGGTGGGTGGCATTATTAAAGGGCTCTAGAATCCTCCCCATTTCTGACTAAGGGGGGAGCAATTTTAAAATGAATTCATGTACATGCATGCGATTAATGGGCAGCCATACTGAATTAATTGCATGAAGTAAAGCTGATGGGTTTCGGCCAAATAAAATTATGGAGAAATATTTTATTGTTATTTTTTCGGGAGATTATGTGAGTGGTGTCATGCTTGGAAATATGTGTGAATGTGGGCCTTAGAGATGGGCGAGGTGGAAATAAATGAAATTAATATCTAACTCGGGCAAGGCTTGCATGGAGGTGTTGAACACAACTGGAATTACTTCATTTGCATGGCAAAAATTTTACGCATTGACAACAACAATGAGGCACGGTGAAGCGGGCGTTGTAATGGATTTTTACCTTAAGACGTGTCGAAAGTTCCCCATGTATAAAAACATAAAATAAAATAACATTAGTGAAGTTTATAAGAAACAAAAGTAAATTAATATATAATTAGAGCTATATATATATATATATATATATTAAATTTAATATTTTTGCTTTACTAATTTAAGTTAAATAATGTGTTATCAAGTTTCCGTAGACTAAATATTTTGTTTGTCCCCAAGCAAACACATACAAGCTAGCAAAAATAAAATAGACTAATAAAAAAATTTGGCTATAACGAGCATGAGTACAATGCAAAATTAGAAGTAGGGAAATTTTGAAAAATAAACTGAAAATTTTTTACTTAACCATGACATAAAATTTGATAGATTTCACTTAACATAAAAAAAAATCATGCCAAGTTTTAGCAAAATTAAAAACCAAGTAATGAGACGAATGAAAAGGGCATTGAATTGCTACTAAAATCTAAGAGATATTTTATAACTACCTCAAACTAAATCAAAAGTTCAAACTCTTACCTAAAGGCTTACCCAATCTGCTTTTAATCTATATTGCAAAAAAAAATAAACATATGAGCAAGAATCAAAAGAACTTCATTAGGCATAACTTTTTAGGCTTGTGTTTAAGATACAGATAACAAAAAGATAAACGTGAAGAGTTAACACACACTTAAACAAAAAGAAGAGCTTTGTAAAAGCATGAATATTAGCAAAATAATCCCTTTTTGACACACTTTCAAATATTTTTCTTCATTTATTTTTTTCATTCATCATTTTATCAGTTTTCCTCATTTTCTTCTTTTGTTACAAAAGGATACAATATTAAAACTCCACCATTTTTACAAATAAGAAGCACAAACTTGTAAGATATAAAACTCTAAATTTTAAACGTGCAACATAGTTAAGTTATTTGGCAATGGTGAAAAATAAGTGGGTCTAAAAAATGAACAAGAAAAAATATAAAGTTGTTGGCAACAAATAGAATTTTATGGGTCGGAATGCAAATGCTCAAACAGTGCAAGACTAAGCAAAAAATAAAGAAACTTGACCTATCATGGAAATGAATATAATAAACGTCTAGATCGGTTCACATGTACTACACTTACCACAAGTCAACATTACAAAAAAAATTTACAAAAATGAAAACAAGGGATGATATTTATACAAGTGAAAAACATAAAAAGAAAATCATGAAATAGTGCAAATTTTCAATAGATTTCTCATAAATAACTTGTTACCCTAATTAGAAATACTGCACGAGTCAACATATTACTCACGAAATATAGCCAAAAAGAAAATTAGAAAAATTTATTCTAGCTAAATAAGTACATGAATGACTAAAAATAAGAAAATACCAAGTCATGGGGTAATAAAGACTAAGCAAAATTAACTCAAATTATGAAATATTTTTAAGGTTTTCTCATTTTTTTAATTATTTTTTGATTTTTTTAAGAATATATTTAACATAATAATATAGCATAAACAAAAAACTTAAACCTATACTTTTTTTATGTTTTGGACTTCCCGAGAACTATCTTGTGAGTGGTTCATAGCGGTACTAGGCGGTATGATGTGATGAAATTACAAACGGCCCTTTCCAAGAGATTAGAGTTGATTTTTTTTCTTTTTTTATTTTTGGGTTTTCTAATTTTTAATTGTTTTGTATATTTCCCAAAATTGAAAATTTCTACGATTTTTCAATTGTTTTGTAAAATTCTAAGATACTAAAAATAAAAGAAAGAAAAATAAAATATAAATTATTTGTAATTTTTGAGATTTTAAATTTTAAAAAACAAAGAGACCAACATTTCCACCATACTTATATCGTCTTCGATGTTTAAAAAGAAAGAAAAAAAGACAGGGAAAAAAAGAGTTAACACTCCACACAACCTGCCACACTCTCCTTACTAAATGTTATTTTTATCTGAATTGGACGGAGTTTCATAAGACGTGAATAAAATATTGTTTTCATTTTCAGGATTTTCAAAAGGTGGAAAGTGAAGTAGAGCGTTTGAACTAGCAACATCAGTTAATAAAGCATTACAAATTTCAAAAGATTCATCAGAGGGATAAAAAAATCCATACATAATTGTTCTTTAGAAAGAGTTTTTAGATGGTAAACTGCATCATCACTTGAAGAAGAATCGGTCATGATAGTCACTTCCTCATCGACAACTCTAAGGGCCTGTTTGGGAGGGCTTTCTAGCTCCTTTCCATTTTTTAGAAAACGCTACCGCAACTAATAAACCGTTTGGAATGTCTACCGGTGGGAAAAGCTACCACCAAAAACTCTTTTTTCTCCTCTATTTGAAAAGTCACGAGTCTCCTACTTTTCAACTTTTCGAAAAGTATTTTCTCATCCTGATACACAGTTAATGCTACGAAAACATTTTAATCTTATGAATCCAGTTCGACAACACTGCAAAAACACTAGCATTTCTTTAGACGAATATTTTGCTTGGGCGCGATTTTTTCGCTTGGGGCGATTTTTTCGCCCGGGAGCGAATTTTTCGCTCGGGCGCGTATTTTTCGCCCGGACGAGCATTTTTATCTCGTCCGGGGAATTTTTCGCCCTGGCGAGGATTTTTTCGCCCGGGTGCGGAATTTTTCGCCCGGGGGCGGAATTTTTTGCCCGAGCGCGAATTTTTCACCCGGGCGCGATTTTTTTTCCCGGGCGCGCTTTTTTCGTTCGGGCATGCTTTTTTCGTCCGGGCTTGCTTATTTCGCCCGGGCGCGAAATTTTTCTCCCGGGCGTGGCATTTTTCGCCCGGGCGCGAATTTTTGGCCCTGGCGCGCTTTATTCGCCCGGCGCGGATTTTTCGCCCGGGAGTGAACTTTTCGCCCGGGCGCGAATTTTTTGTCGGAGCGCGAATTTTCCGCACGCGCGCGGAATTTTCCGCCCGCACGCAAATTTTTTCAACTGAGCGCGAATTTTTTCGCCTGAAGCAAAATTTTCGCCCGGGCGCAAAATTTTTGGCCGGACGCGAATTTTTTCGCCTGGGCGCGAATTTTTTGCCCAGGCGCTGTTTTTTGACTGATAGTGCATTTTTCGCATGGGAGCAGTTCTTTCCCCTGCGATTTTTTTCGCCCGAGAGCGGTTTTTTCGCCCGGGAGCGATTTTTTCGCCCGGGCGCATTTTTTTTCGCCCGAGCACAGTGTTTGTGCTCGATCGCAATTTTTTCACATGTGCGCGATGTTTTCGCCCCGACGCGAAATTTTGGCCCGGACGCGATTTTTTCTCCCGAGGGCGAAATTTTCGTCTGTGGGCAAAATATTCCCCTGATCCCGAATATTTCGCCATGACGCGAATAATTCGCCCGGGCGCGAATATTTCGCCCGGGCGCGAATATTTCGCCCGGCGCAAATATTTCGCCCGGGCGTGAATATTTCGCCCGCGCGCGCTTTTTTGCCCGAGAGCGTTTTTTTTGTCCGGATGCATTTTTTCCGCGCCCCGACAGAAAATTCAAGCCCGGGCAAAAAGTTCGCGCCCCGACAGAAAATTCAGGCCCGGGCAACAAGTTTGCGCTCGATCGAATAATTCACGCCTGAGCGTAAAATGCGCGTCCGAGCGAAATATTCGGTCCCGGGCGGAAAATTCTCGTCTGTCCTGAAAATTCACGTTCGAGCAGAAAATGTGCGCAATTTTAATAAAAAAGTCACTGCAACAGAGATTTGTCAAACAGTTTATAAAATGCTCCTTTCTGAAAATATCTGCAAAAGAAGTTCACCCAAACGGGTCTCCTTTTGCAATATACATTTTCCAAAAGCTCATTTTCCCACATTCCTTTTGCTACCACTCCTTTTCCTTTCCGAAAAGCCCTCCCAAACAGAGCCTAAGTAAGCTTTCCGTCAACGTTGATAATGGCCCGAGAGGTGACAAGGAAAGGACGACCAAGAATATGGGTGACCTCGACATCTTCCCTATTACTAAAACAACTTCAATGATTCCTATAGGGTATTTTATAAATCGACCTGTAAGCTGAATACTCATCTGAGTTGGACTTGACGTACCTAAACTTAGCTTTTTAAATAACGAGTATGACATTAAATTAATGTTTGCTTTGAGGTCCGCCAAGGCAAGTTTTACTAATAAATCACTGAAGATGCACATGATAGAGAAAGTACTCGAATTGTTTAATTTTTTTGGTAATTTATCAAGTAAAATAGCCGATCATTCAACATTCAATGTAACGCGAGAAATTTTTTCTAACTTTTTCTTATTAGAAAGTAAATCCTTTAGATACTTGACATATTTTGGCATTTGGGAGATAACCGCACAAAAAGGCCAATTAATTTGGATTTATTTGAAATTTTCTAAAAACTTGTTATAATTTTCATCACTCTTGTTATTTTTTAAAACAGATGGATAAGGACGTGATGATTTAAAAATATTTAAAGTAGAATTAGGAGGAGGGGGAGGAATAGAAGGAGGGTTTTCAAAATCATTATTTTTTTGGGAGTGGGTGCACTTACTTCTTTGTCGCTTCAAGTGTGATAGCATTAATCGATTCTCGAACATTTACCTCTGTGTTTCCTGGTTAAGCTCCAGGTTGGCGTTCTTTTAATAACTTGGCGAGTTGCCCGACTTGATTTTCATGATTCCGGAGAGAGTCGGACAAATTTCACAAAGTAGCGTAAGTATTAGCAATATATTTAGAAAAGTTTTTTTTCAAAAGATGGTGCACGAGGTGCAGGGGGTGGAAAACTAGGTGGAAAAGCATTGGGAGGGTGGACCGCACTCCCCAAATTGCTCTAAGAGAAGTTCAGTTGACAAATTTGGGTTATAAGTGTTTCCAAACATGTTACCCAAATTGGTGGAAGGCCAAAGCGGATTCTCGACATAATCCACTTGTTCTTCTAAGAAAACGTTGTTAGCATCCCAAGCAAAATTTGAAGAAGAAAAAACATCGTAGAAGATGGTGCACGAGGTGCAGGGGGTGGAAAACTAGGTGGAAAAGCATTGGGAGGGTGGACCGCATTCCCCAAATTGCTCTAAGAGAAGTTCAGGTTACAAATTTGGGTCATAAGTGTTTCCAAACGTGTTGTTACCCAAATTGGTTGAAGTCCGAAGCGGAATCCTGAAATAATCCACTTGTTCTTCTAAGAAAACGTTGTTAGCATCCCAAGCAGAATTTGAAGAAGAAAAAACATCGTAGAAATTTTCTTATTTAAAATATTGACTTGTGAAGCAAGCTGGGCTACCGTATCGACTTCGTACATCCCGCCCGGTTTATTTGAATGCATTCGGGGTGTACTCCATTGATAAGAGTTCATAGTCTTATCTTTGAAGAGCTTTATTGCAACAATCAGTATTTTGTGGTGTCGAGTACCACCAAAAGCTGTATTGATAGTTTGCTTAATAGTTGCGTTTAAATCATTATAAAAAACTTGGACTTGAAGTCATGTGGGTATTGTGTGGTGTGGACAATAATGTAAAAGGTTTTTAAAACGCTCTCACGTTCACACAAAGTTTTAAAATCAATTTGAGCAAATGAAGAAATATCGTTTCTTAATTTTACCGTCTTCGCAGGAGAAAACACTTGGATAAAAACTTTTTAGAAAGTTCGGCCCAAGTATGGATAGATCCTCTAGGAAGAGAGTTTAAACATTGCTTGGCCTTAGCGTGTGAAAAAAAAAAAAATAGGTGCAACCTAATCGCATCATCAGTCACACCATTAATCTTAAAAAGATTGCAGATTTCAATAAAACTAGAAAGATGTAAATTGGGGTGCTCATCCTGAAAACCATCAAACGACACTCACTATTGTAGAATTTGTATTATATCAGGTTTCAAATAAAAAATTGTTGTTCACAATTGCAAGACAACAATACTTGTTTCTATTCCCAACAGTACCCTCCATGTTGGGTCAGGCATAATAGGACATTGTCCTTTACTGTGCAACTTCTGGATTGGGCTCACCCATATTTTCTATGTTTGTGTCTCTGATTGACTCTTAAAGATCTATATGTAAATCCTGATCATGAGTTTGGAGGCCTTGCCAAGGGGTAGGCTCGACCTTTGGATCAAAATGAATATCAGGATTACTCGAAGAGCTGCCATGGGTCATGCACTGGAGAAAAAAAGGGAAATAGCGAGAATAACGAAAGTGAGGAAAAACCAAAATTAAAAATAATATTTTTTGTCCTTTTAGTCGGATTATGTTAGTTCCAGACTTTCCGAAGTTTACCCTGTGAGGAGTTTGCAGTGGTACTAGAAGATGTGATGAGATGAAAGCAAAATCTCACTTTTCAGGAATATATTTGCACCTTAAAGTTTTTTTAAAGAAATATGATAAATATAATTGTTTTGCGTTTTCAAAATATCGACAAACAAAAAGCTCCCCGACAACAGCGCCAAAAATTTGATGATAATTTTTCATTTTAAAAATTATTCAAAACAATATTCATATGTAGACAACTATACCTATCGAAATATAGTGTAACAATATGTCGTATGTGCTCGTGGCTTGGCTATATGAAGGGAATAAGAGGTGAACAGCCATAACAATATTAAATAATGATGAAAGTGACATTTTGGTAGTTTTGAAAAGGAGGTGGTTGTAAGAAACTTTACTGGATCTAGGGCAAAACCTAGGGCGCAGCAGAGAGCAGAGATCAGGTATAAGAGTGTATACCTCCAGCCATTAGGGCTTTCTTTTGGACAAACGGCTTCAGTCCTCGATGAAGAAGAACAGTGTCGATCACCTTCTGATCCAATCGGAAATGGTTAAAGAACCTTGTCGGAATCGGAGATGGCCGGAGATGTTCGGCAGTGG
The DNA here is from genome assembly GCA_039583875.1 of Platanthera guangdongensis. Classification (NCBI taxonomy): domain Eukaryota; kingdom Viridiplantae; phylum Streptophyta; class Magnoliopsida; order Asparagales; family Orchidaceae; genus Platanthera; species Platanthera guangdongensis. The sequence goes on from CM077157.1 coordinate 53,217,548, forward strand.
ACAATGACGAAGGCACCGGGGCGGAAGCACGAAATCACGGAAATCACTATTCACGGGAGAACCCTAGCTTGCGGCTTCTTGATTTTTGGGGAAAGAGTGAACCGAATGGATTTTTAAGATGGGTTAAAATCCTTATATACCCCAAATCCAGGGCCTCAAGCAAACCCTAAACGATTGAGGTCATCCATCCTACCATCTAGAGCATCGTGACTAGAAACCTCGATCTAACTAAAACCACTTGTCGCACTTTGGCCTAGAGAGTCACCTCTATATACTAATCACCCTACCAGACTCTTACGAGTTGAATCATATAGGTAATCTAACATTCTTCCACTTGATTCAATAGGTGAGAGTTCCTCTTATCATTTAAAATAATAATTAATATGTTTTATAAGAATAAAATAACTAGACTCATAGGATGATAGTGAACAACAAAGAATTATTGTTTGTCCATACAAACAAACATAAAATAACACTGACTCTTGGCACAAACCTTATGTGACATCTTTATACTTGTATAGGACGTTACAACTACATGAACTGTGTCGGTTATATCTAAATGGTGGATATTTTCCTTCCACAATTACAGTGCAATCATTAAACTCTATCAAGTGCTTTATGTGGTGTCAATTCTTATGAATGGATGTTCTCACTCTTTAACGCAATATAATATCTCCATCATTACTTTAGTGTGCACAAGTGATAAAAGAGAACTAAAAATACTGCATTAATCAAAAGGAGAACTACAATGAAAAGTCATGACCACTTAACCATCAAATGAGTCCACAAGTCTCATTTTGTCAACATGACTTTTGAACAACTTAGGTGGGAGTCCCTTAGTCATGGGATCTGCTCCATGAGCAGTGTGTCATATACTCAATGATGATTTTACTCTCCCTCACGTTCTCTCTAACCACCAAAAATTTTATATCGATGTGCTTGCTGCGACTCCCACTTTTATTGTTCTTAGCAAAGAACACTGCTGCAACATTCTCACATAGAAGCTTTATTTGCTTAGGAACTGTATACATCACCCTAAGCCCTGAAGAAAAATTCTCCAGCCATAACGCTTGCTTAGTTGCTTCATAGCATGCAATAAATTCTGTCTCCATAGTTGAGGATGCAATAATTTTTGCTTGGTACACTTCTAAGCCACTGCATAACTAGCCAACATAAAAATATAGCCAAAAGTGAAATTCTTCGAATCTCGGCAGCCTGCAAAGTCCGCATCTGTGTATCCGACCAGGTCCAGATGATCAGACTCTCTATATGTAATCATGTAATCTTTTGTCCCCTGGAGATATCACATAACTTTCTTGGCAGTTATTCAATGCTCTATCCCAAGATTACTTTGATATCTTCCCGACATCCCCACGACGAAAGCAATGTCTGGTCTAGTGCAAACCTATAAATAGACCAAACTATCGACCGTAGACGCATATGGAATGTTTTTCATGGATTCCAATTCCAGAGAGTTTTTGGGACATCGTGACAAAATGAATTTGTCACCCTTCACAATATGAGCTATTGAGCTAGAACAATTTCTCATATTGAACTTTTCCAGAATTTTGTTGATATAGGCCTTCTGAGATAACCCCAAGATCTTTCTAGATTTATCTCTATGTATCTCAATTCCTATAACATAGGAAGCCTCCCCTAAATCTTTCATATCAAAATTCTGAGAGAGAAATTGTTTATTCTCCCATATCATTCCCAAATTGTTACTTGATAGCAAAATGTCATCAACATATAGGACTAAAAACATGAATCTGCTCTCACTGATCTTAATGTATATGCATTGATCCACAATATTTTCCTCGAATCCAAATGAGGTAATAACGCTGTGGAACTTTATATACCATTGTCATGAGGCTTATTTAAGCTCATATATTGATTTCTTTAGTTTGCATACAAGGTTAAGTCCGTTCTCTGAAATGAAACCTTTAGGCTGACTCATGTATACTTCCTCTTCAAGTTCCCCATTTAAGAATGTCGTTTTGACATCCATCTGATGTAGCTCCAGGTCAAAATGTGCTACGAGGGCCATGATAATCCTTAGTGAGTCCTTATTAGATACCAGAGAGAATGTGTCATGGTAATCTATGCCCTCCTTATAAAGGAAGCCTTTGGCAACAAGTCTTGCCTTATATCATTCGATGTTATCAGAGGTATCAACTTTTGGCTTGTAGACCCATTTGGAACCTACAACCCGAAAACCTTCTAGTAATTCTACTAGATCTCATACTTAATTGTTTGTCATTGAGTTTAATCCATCCTTCATAGCTTCATATCATTTTTTAGAATCTATATGGCTTACGACCTCTAAAAAGGTGATGGGGTCTTGCAAGAGTCCAGACATGTAGTTAGTTTCTTGCAAATATACAACATAATCAACTAGAATATCCGACCTTTTGACTTTTGAAGATCTCCGTAGATCTGATTGATTTAGTAGTTGTGGTGTAGTCTTCACTGATGGTGGTTCCTGAATGACTGATTCACGAGCCACATCTTCATGAGAGTTCTTGATAGGAGGATCATTGATCACTTCTTCATAAGTTGGGATCCGAATAGGTAGGTGTTGAGCCATAATAGGTATGAGCCCACCAGGTTCACACCACTACTTGAAGGTGCAGTCTCATACACCTCTTCTACCATAACTTTATGAGTACGACTCCCATCAGTGTTGAATTCATCAAGAAATCTGGCATTCCTTACTTTTACAACTTTAAGCGTGTGAGAGGGACAATAAAACCTATAACCTTTGCATTTTCTGCATAGTGAATGAACAAACCATTGTCTATCCTTGGGTCTAATTTCTTCTCATGTGGTTTGTACAACCTAACCTCCACTTGACAGCCCTATATGTATACATGATTCAAACTAGGCTTTCATCCATTACATAACTCAAAAGGTGTTTTAGGAACCGACTTGGATGGAACCCTATTTAAGACGTACATGGTCGTTTTCAAGGCTTCACTCCACATGCGAGGAGGAGAGATGAGACACTTGTCATGCTCCTTACCATATCCATCAAATTATGATTCCTTCTTTCGGCTACACCATTTTGTTGCGGTGTGCCAAGCGTCGTATATTGAGTTATGATTTCGTGTTCCTGAAGGAATCTAGCAAATGGACCATGTCTTTGGCTTCCTTCTATGAACCTACCAAAATATTCACTGCTCCTGTCAGATCTCACGATTTTGATACTCAAGCCAGACTGTTTCTCTACCTTTGTCTTATAGACATTGAAAGCATTGAGTGCTTCAGATTTGTTAGTCAGAAGGTATAGATACATGTTTCTTGTGAAATCGTCAATAAAAGTACTGAAATTCTCTTGACCATTCATACATAGGGTGGTAAATGGTCCATAGATATCTGTGTGAATTAGCATTAGTTTTGAATCGCTTCTTCTAGCTCATTTACTGGACCTGCTAGTATGCTTTCTCTTTATGCATGCTATGCAAGTTCCAAAATCAGTGAAGTTAAGTGTCTGAATGACACCTTCCGTCACTAATCTTTTAAGGCGCTCTATAGAGATGTGTCCTAATCTTCTGTGCCATAAGCTAGATGAATTGTTATTTTTCACATTGATATAACTACTATTATCATGAATTATAGTGAATGATTGTAAATAGTTTAAATCTAGACCTAACTATATAATCCATCTATCAATATACCAGAGCCAACAGTTACTGAATCTTTAATAATCAGAAAGGAAATGTGTTTAATCTGAAAATCAAAGCCCGTAGGTGCTAGTCTGGATACAGATAATAAGTTTTTAGAAAAACACGAAATGTAAAATGTCTTCTCTAAATCCAAAATATATCAGGTCTTTAGGACGAGCTTGTATGTCCCAACACCTTCAACAGAAGACGACATCTTGTTCCCCGACTAGACGTAGAGTTCTCATTCACTAGGTTTCCTTAAGCTTTGAAACCCCTCCAGTTTTAGTGAGTCATGCTTTGTATCTATGGTCGTCCTTCTTCATATGACCCTTTTTCTTGCAGAAAAAAACAAGTTGATAGCTTTGGGTTATCTGGTTTCTTTTTAGAACCTGCTATCCCTTTACCTTTATCTCTTGAATCACCTTTAGGTTTTGAGAACTGCCCTTTCTTGTGTGACACAAGATTCATCGATTCCAATTTCTCCAGTTTCAGCCTGCCTTGCACTTGAACACACATGTTCAAAAGCTCATTCACCGATCATTTTTCCTTATGTATCATATAAGACACCTTAAATGTGTTATTGTCAGCGAACAATGAAGTCAGAATAAAGTGGACCAAAAAGACTGAAAAGTCGACATCTAAAGCCTTCAGCTGAGCAGTTATGTCTCTCATCTACGCTTTCTGTTCCTTTAAACTTCATGGAACAGAGCTTTGTCATTAGGGTGCTGGCCTGAGCTTTATCCGAGCTGACGAACTGTTCATCAATGGCCCCCATCAGTTCTTTAGCAGTTCTGCATTTGGTGATAGATGCCCTTATGCTTCGACTAACGTGGGTCTTGATTACCATTATACAAAGACGATTGGATTTTTTTCATCGTTCGTACAAGGTACGATCAACTGGTGTGCTCTCCGTCGTGGGGGAGATCTAGCTCCTCCGTACGAAGTGTCAGATCTAAATTCATGCACCCTAAGGTAGAAGCACCTTATTTTCCATATTTTATAGTTATCCCCAGAGAGAGTGAGGATAAATTGAGTTGGGTCGATTATAATGTTAAAAACTGCAAAAAAGCATAAAAATGCATGCTTACGATTAATTTTAAAAGCAACAAAAAATTAAAGATCAATAAGCATTATGAAAGACTTTATTTAACAATTAACTTATGCTAATTGTTAATGATAAGAACCCAGTCTTCTTTTGGGCAAAGACTGTTATCACATTGAATTTTATCTCACTTTATTTATATAGCTAGGAAGGAATATATCATGTTTAATGGAATCTCGTACCTGTGGACATAGAGACTCGTTAATCTTGGTATATGTCTACTAGTATAACCAAAATAAAATTCTACAATGTTATTTATTACTTCTTTGTGGGGCCGAGTAATAAGTAACACAAGAATATAATCACAATGTGCAAAAATTAGATCGAGTGATTTAAACACACCCCATTATGTGTTTCCTGTAAATCACTTTATCGGGCTTATCAAAATGCTTTGGCTACTCCTGAGAAACTCGATAAACATTTATTCTAATTAGTTCACTGGAGATATTTGGAGCTCAACACCAAAGAACTTGAAGCTGATCACCAAACAATGCCGCCATGAACTACATGAACTATAACTCTGCATCGCCAAAAGCTTGATGTTGAAGTGTTCCCCTCCTTTCTTTATCCTTGCACCTCCATCTCCATAGGAAAGCAAAATCTTCAACACAAGAGTACCTCCAAAAGCACATGACGTCGGGGGCGGGGGGGGGGGGGGGGGGGGATTTTCGAAGAAATCTTCACATATTTTAGTTGGAAATTCCGGATGTGAAAACCCCTATAGTTCCGCTCTGATATCAAATGTAATAAACTTTACAGGATCTAGGGCAAAGCCTAGGGCGCAATGGAGAGCAGAGATCTGGTATAGGAGTTTATACCTCCAGCCATTAGGGCTTTCTTTTAGACGAACAGCTTCAGTCCTCGAGGAATAAGAACAGTTACGATCACCTTCTGATCCAATCAGAAATGGTCGGATAACCTTGTTAGAATCAGAGATGGCCGGAGATGGTCGGCAGTGGACAGCGACGAAGGCGCCAGGGCAGAAGCACGAAATCGCGATTCACGGGAGAACCCTAGCTTGCAGCTTCTTGATTTTTGGGGAGAGAGTGAACCGAATGGATTTTTAAGATGGGTTAAAATCCTTATATACCCCAAATCCAGGGCCTCAAGCAAACCCTGAACGATTGGGGCCGTCCATCCTCCCATCTAGAGGATCGTGACTAGAAACCTCAATCTAACTAAAACCACTTGTCATACTTGGGCCTAGAGAGCTACCTCTATAAACGAATCACCCTACCGGACTCCTACATGTTGAATCATATAGGTAATCTAACAGTGGCTGGCATTATTGAAGGGGATAAGAAGCAGCACAAAGGCGACTTCAATTTTAAAATGAATTTACATGCATGCATACGGGAGGTTGGTGTCCATATTGAATTAATTGCATGAAGAGAAGCTGATGGGTTTTAACCGAAATTATGGATAAATATTTTACAGCTATTTTTTGAGCAGATTACGTGAGTGGTATCATGCATTGAAATATTTGTGAATTTGGGCCTTGGTCCTTGGAGATAGGCCAAGGAGGAAATGAATGACATTAATATCCAATTCGGGCAAGGTTTGCATGTAGGTGTGGAACGCGACTAGAATTACTTCATTTGCATGGCAAAAATCTCGAGCGCTGGCAACAACAAAGAGGCGTGGCGAAGGTGGCGTTGCAGCAAGTTTTTACTTTAAGACATGTCAAAATTCCCCCAAGACTGCAAAACTAAAATGCAATAACATTTGTGAAGTTTATAAGGAATAAAAACAAAAAAATATATGATAAGAATAAAATATATTTTTTGTTTTTTAAAATTCAACATTTTTGCTTTAATAATTTAAGTTAAATAATTTGTTATCATATGTACTTAGAAAAATTCAATTTCTACTGTTATGCATGATTGTCTAGAGTTTATGAAACGTGTATGTTGTAGGTTTTAATAGATTTCACAGTTGTCTTATTAAATCTTGTTATTAATGGCGACCATATAGAAAACTAAAAACTGTAGTTTGAGTGACAAACTTGACGGTGCCCTGAACTCAATTTCCTTCGAGAAAAACACAGACTCCTATCTGGGGAGTTCCATATCTGGAATTATGGGTCATCAACCCTAAGTCTGAATCTCGTATGGTGGGATGCTAGCCCTGCGAGTGTGATGGTGTGCCTCCACCCAAAGAATGAGGGTGTATTCATCTCGCCATTTTCTGGATTGATCTGATCTTGTTGTTGGTAACACGCTCTTGGTGTAACGCCCAATTTAAGTCCACTACATTAAAATAATCTATGTGGCTTAATCTGGTATTTTAGCTTAATTGTATCTTACACTCTAAACTAGTTCTAATCGTGAATTAAACTATTATTTTAGTGGATGATTGTATGTCCTGCTTTGCCATTTTCATTATCATCTGATTCATGATTGTTTTCTAAATAGTATCATTCTCAAACATATTAACTTATCCATTCGTTGTTGGTCTGATTTGTGACCGTAAGATCGAACTTGTATCTGCATATATATATGTGTACTGAGATAATTTAATACATTAATTGTCCAAAATGATATGTCTAACTGAAAGTAGTCGAATTTCTTACCTCAATTGTGCGGCGTTCGTAGACGCGACGAGGTGACATGATTCTGATTAGGTTATTCTGTCTGCACAAATTTGTTCTCGGATTAACCAAAAAGGTTCACTTCCTTAAGAAATCTAAAAAGCGCAATTAACACACATTTATTTATCCTAAATTTCAAGAATGTTATTTCATAATAAAAGAAATGATCTTACCACTTCTCTAATAGTGGAGGATAATGATTTCTGAAATGGAGACGACGACACCTAAAACTAAAGGTTATTGTTAACCACAACCCTTTTTTTGCTAGTCGCACCCCAAAATCTTCTAATTTTTCGCGTCTTTTCGAAAAACGTCTTGTACATGCAATATCAGGAAAAGTGTTCAACATGAAAGGTGTAGATATCGATGAGATCTACAACTTTCGTGTTGATCACGTTTCCTAAAAATGCATGTACAAGACGTACTTTGGAAATATGCCCAGGTTTTGCGCATTTTTGAAATACACCTTGTACATGCAATTTCAGGAAAGGTGTTCAACACGAAAGTTGTAGATCTCGTCGATATCTACAACTTTCATGTTGAACACTTTTCCTGAAATGGCATGTACAAGGCTTATTTTGAAAAGACGCAAAAAATTGGGAGATTTTGGGGTGCGACTAGCCAATTACAGGTTGCGGTTAACAATCACCAAACTAAAATTGTAGATTCCGTGGATTACCTAGAAGATCCATTAATTAATGTAGGACTTAACAAAAAAAATCAGAAAGAAAAAATCACAAATGCGTGAAATCTGAAATTCTTAAGGGGGGTTGACATTACCTGATAAAGGTTTGCTGGTGGAAGGCAATCGTGACCAGAAATCTCAACCACAACTGTGGTTGTTGGGGGAAGGAAAGTAAATCCTTGACTTCTGGATTTGAGAAAAAGGGTAACACGGGAACACCCTCAACTAAAATTGATTAAAGGAGGGAGGAGAAAACCCAAATCTATAGGAAAACAGAATCTCCAAGGCTACCTGGCGCAGAACTGACGGGATAGGAACAGACAGATGACAGAACTTCCCTGGAGGGTCTCGACAGGGTTTCTGGAAGAGAGGAGAGAGATCGTCTGCATCTACTAAGGCAAGAAGCAGAACGAATCGACACTCAACTGTGCAAAAATAGCAAACAGATGGACGATTAACAAAGGGTCTCTACAGCAATGGCTCGTCGAGGGTTCTGGAGAGGTAAGTGTGACTAGCGCTAGCTTATGGGAGAGAGAGTCCCGCAGGAACCGTTTATGGAAAGGGAGAAGTCGGCGGTTTCGAAAATAAGAGATCGACTGGAAAGGGAGAACGGGCAGGGCTTTAGTTTCTAATCATGTCCCTTGGCGTAATAAGAAAAAAGTAGCGTTTTGCCAAACATGTTCAAGGAAAATTGTGTAAGAGGAAAATAAAAATTTTGAATTAATCTCTTATGCATTTAAATCAAGATGCTATTAAATTTTATTTTATTTTTATGAGTTAAATTATGGATGTTACAAAGTTAAGATCCAATAATTAGAAATATGGGTGTCACCACTGTGTTGGTCATTGGACAAGAAAGTTAATTCACTGCTGAAGGAAAAAATAATTATTTCTAATGATTGACGAATGATTTTATTTAAATTTATTATAAGTGATTGTGCACGAAGTTCTCTCCAGCTACTGCACGTAGTACACCCACCATTGCTCGAAAAAATTTTAGGTCGGGAGAAGGGACCATGCCATGGTTAGAACATAAATACTCTTTTCATTGGTGGGGTCCCGGTCCCAACCATTTCGAAATTTTGCCCCTTTCCCGAACTCCTCCTTCCACAGCTCTCGGCAGAAGAATTGGCGGAAACTTAGCCTTTCCTGAGCTCCTCCTTCCGCAGCTCTCGGCGGAAGAATTGGCGGAAACCTAGCCTTTCTTGAGCTCCTCCTTCATCATTCCTTCTCCGTTCAAAGACTTAGGTCTTCTCCGCCATTCCGATGCTTCCTCTGCCGAAAATCTCACTGTTTCTTACTGTGGAATCATCTCATTCGATGATGTGGAATCTCCGCCATTGTGATGCTTCCTCTGATTGAAATTAGAACTGGCGTCGTCATCCGCTCCACTACCTGAAATCCCTGAAAAGGTATCATGTTCGCCGCTTACTCTGAATGTTTGCAGTCGCAATGTGTAGTTGTAGTTGCAGTTGTTTTTATTTGAATGTTTGTAGTCGCAATGTATAGTTGTAGTTGCAGTTGTTTTTATTTCAATGTTTGCTTGCAATCGCAATTTCTAGTTATAGTTGCTGTTGATTTAAGGATTTAGGGTTCAATGTTTGTTCTCAGTCCATTTTTGTACTCGTAGTTGGAGTATTTTTTTACTTTTGATGTTTGTTTGCAGTCGCTTTTTTACCCGTAGTTGCAGTTGCTTTTCCGTTCAATGCTTATTTGTAGTGGCATTTTGTATTCTTAGTTGCAGTTGTATTTAGTGAGCCCTCTGATTTTTCGGTTTCAGCATTTTTGAAAGAGACCTGGGCACTTGTTCCTATATAAGCCGTCATTTCCTTGCACCTATCAGAAAAATGGCCATGAAAACAATCTTATAGATCTAAAATTAAAGAGAGGGATTTACTGATATAGATACTAACCTTCAGAAGAAAAAAAATAGCTCAGACCTAAGCATTCAAGAGCTAGGTTTCCGCCATTTTTTCTGCCGAGAGTTGAGGAAGAAGACGTACGGCTATAAACGGTGAAGGAAGGAATGACTCATCGTCTTCTACGTCAAAAAATGGCTAGGTTTCCGGCAGAGGAAGCAGCGGAATGGCGGAGATCTAAGGCGACGAGAGCTGCGAAAGGAGGAGCTCGGGAAAGGGGCAAAATTTCGAAATGGTTGGGGGCCCCACCAATGAAAAGAGTATTTATGTCCTGACCATAGCATGGTCCCTTCTCCTGACCTAAAAAATTTCCCCATTGCTCGCTTTTATGAAATTATTTGTCTTGTCAAATTTATAACTTAAAAAGAAATTGTGGGAATGATGACACTTTGTTAAAAAATACACATTAAAATCTCGTACAAAAATGTTAAACATATAATAAAATATGGGTAAAATTGAAAAGATGAATGTTTTACCCAAAATTGTTTTTTCTTGCATATAGTATAGATTCATGTATTGTATACACTGAGTGACAATCAAAAATATTGTTGCACGCCCTCTCTATGCATAGGAGGGTGTGCATGTTCGCTGGTTTATTTAATTTTATGTACCGCCCATATTCTCTGAGTGACGCGATTGCATATAAGTACACCTTTAGGGTACAAGGAAGAGGGTCCCTCTAGGAAGCACAAGTTTTCTTGCAGGACGACTTCGAGCCCACCAGGCTACTCCACGAACCCAACTCGATATTGAATTCGGTTGGGGAGTTCATATACTCTTTTTATGTGTGTTGAGACCTTTACGTTGTGATACGTGGATAGTATTTGTAGGCAACACAAGCTCTCAGCCAATTTCTATTTGTTAAGTGTTTGTGTTTACCAAACCGAGGGTGATACTTCCGACTCAAAAATAGAGAGTACAGATCGCAGCTCTAACATATTTGTGTATCGAGCATGAACCTTTGCCGAAGACAGAAACGTGTTCAGGGAAGCACAATGGGGCACAACGATGAACATGAGACAAGATGCAATGTCTCGCAAAAGTGTAGCAGCCCCGTCACACACAACGACTTCGAGCCGCATACCCCAAGATAGGCATCCTCCAACCCACAAGGTCTCTCAAAATATCACGACATTTAGTGCATGCAATTACACTGACATAGAGGGTGCTCTGCCAAAGGCCAGCGTTCCACACCCATTATTGTGCCAAAAGTCGAGTTAACTCTCAATTGGGTCCAAGTTTTAGGCGAGTTGCGGTTCTGTGATCCCAACTAGCATACTGTTCGAAAGCTTTGTTGGCATCTTGTCACCTCTTCAGAACATCCAAGAGCTCGTCGCTGAGAGGATTTCCATCAAGGTGGAGTCTCCAATCACGCCTTATCGGCAACTCCTCTTCAAAACAGCACCAAGCCCACCACTAAGAAGACAAACCATTAGTGAGGTGACCCCCAACCCATGCCATATTGGCACCTCCTTTGCGAAACAACCAAGAACCATCCATCAAGGAGACAAAATAATAAAAAGGATGGCTCCACTTCTTCCACGTGCATGGAGGACCTTACGCCCAAGGAAAACATCTCGTGGAGCAAGTCATCTTAAGTAGGAGAGATTCAACATTCACTTCTTTTTGTGACTACCTCTAGAAACTTTAGTCTCGTAAGGCTATCAAATCATCACAATCAACCATAAATAGCAGAAGATTGCATAAATATACGGACAGTCGTAGGAATATATGTAACGATTCAAAACTATCACATAACTTAAAATAATTAAATAAAATCCCCAATGATGATAAAAAGAAATCAGTGACAAAATTTATTCGCTGAAGATTTTATCGTGTTTATTTTTGAAATCAATGATTAAATTAATCAGATGACATTTGGAATGTGATATGTGATGCATGGTGTGTGTTGGCACAATTGTGTTAAGTACATTCGTTGGTTTAAACCGACATACTGCTCAATGTAGAGGGGCTCCGCTCAAAGTATTCTACGAATACCTCATCTATGTATGTAATAAGTATTTATAGTACTTCCAGCGTAGAGCATGACACTAGTATGACACGAATCCATTAACCTATTCCGAGTCGGTCTAATACATGAACGAACATATATATAAATATCTAACTCTATGGGTGCGATAACAACCTATCTCGCCCCCCTCTCCCCCTCATTCTCTCACTCTCAATAGTTCTCCCTCTCTGTATTCTCGATAGGGCTCGACGACTTCTTACTTTCCATGCAACAACAACAATGTTGCAGGCCCCACTCTCTTGGTTCAAGAAATAACCAGCACGATGGGAAAGTCCTACCGCACACCACCGCCAACACATGACACTGAAGGGATGACAGATGCACACCCATCTCCATCACCTCTCTTCAGTTTCCCAGTGCTATGCATTGACGGTGATGCTATACAAATAACATTACACATCCAAGTATATATAGAAGCGAGTTATCTAGCGAAAGAACATATTAAGGAGTGCTTTTTAGCACTTTGCGGAAGACATAATATAATAGTAGACGTTTAGCCAACACAGAAACTCATTACTCATGATATGTAGGTATAACATCATTCTCTCTCTTGCCTCGTTCAAACTTTATAAAAGTCGAGCATATAAAAATTACTACCCAATAAATCCATACATAAATTAGCATGTTATGTAGCTTCCTCAACACCTGAGTGTTGTCCTTCACTTGCACTTGTCAACTGTGCTAATGACCAGTGATTAGAACCACAAATAGATTCCAATACCTAACAATATCAAGCGTCATATAGTATTTGTAAGGGAGGTATATTTGGAATTGTATTTTGGGTCGAGGCAGTCTACCCACGACTACCACCTACGTACTCTGTATCATCTGCATACGGTATCCGACCCACGTAGTTCTATTAGTTTCGCACAGATTATCCTCCCAGACCATCCTTCATGCGGGCTGCTTAAGAATGTGACTTGTTAGCCATCTGATAATCCCCTTGGCACAATTCTGGAAGGCACTATTCATTCTCTAAAGAAACCAACTCGAAGGCACATTTATTCTAGAAGGAATTACATCCTAGAGGCACAATTAATTCCCGTAGGAATTATATCTCTGAGGAACAATTAATGCCTGTAGGAATTATATCTTGAAGACACAATTAATCCCCGAAGGAATTATATTTCGGAGACACAATTCATATCCGTAGAAATTATAACTCAAAGACATGATTAATTCTCGTATAAATTATATCTCGGTGCACATTTTCTGAAGGCACTGTTTAGATCCCCGCAGGACATTTTCCATCGTAATAATATAATTTCTATGTAAGGAGAATATATCATAGAATACTAAGTGATAGAAATTAGGTTTTTCAAATAGAAAGCTTCATAATTTAAACAAACCAATGTCAAGATAATTAGGGATTGAGTCAAAGGCTAGAGCCTTATCTCGCTCAATCAAACTCCTACACCATGACTAAAGTAATGTGACTCGAGCAAGCTCCAGTCTCTGGTTCGACTTATAATGCGTTATGACCTTTTGAGTTACAAACCAACTGGATCACAAATATATCTATAGTAACTAGAGCTATCATCTAAAACCGAAAACCGTGAGCCGAATCAGAATCAGACCGGAATCGCAAAGAACCGGACCGAACCGTTCACAAATTATTTGGGTTTTGGTTTGAATTTTAGAACCGAAAACAACAATTTTCCGGGTGCGGTTCCTTCATTTTATTATCTAGACCGGAACCAGAATCGGAACCGCAACATACAAGTCTCGAGCGGTTTCAAAAGTTTTAGACCCGATCCGGACCGAACCGTCACAGAACCGAACCGCAACTCATCTATTATTATTATTATTATTTTAATCTAAATATATATATATATATATATATATATCTAAAATAAAAATGATTTGTATTTATTTAAGATTTTAAAAATTAGAATAAAAAAGCCAAATGTCTTTCTCTTCACATCCTTTCAGCCTGTCATCAAGCATATCAACATAATGGCTCGATTGCCCGAGCATTGCGAATCCCACCTAAGCTGCTAAGTAGTGATGCCCTAGCTTTTTTTCCCTTTCTTCATTTCCATCAATGCAAAAGTACGAATGAGCATTCTTCTTCAGTTGTTCTTCAACCTGTAGTTCCTTCTTATTTTTTTCCTGATTCTCTGCTTTTAGGCCCGAGTAAACGAGCAGAGCACTCTTCCTCAATTCTTCTGTCATTATTCCTGAGTTCTCATCTTCATTCTTCATCCTTCGAGGAGGACGCTACCTGCGACGGCGAGAAGGTGATTGGAGAGTTGGGAGTTCCTTCGGGCTCTATTCCATATTTCCAGTCTAAATTTCCAGCTTCTCGAAGCTATATCCTGAGTTCTAAATTTCTTTTGCTGCTCTTTTAGCAGTTCCTTGGGCCAACGAACAGGTGATTGGAGAGTTGGGGATTCCTTCAAGCTCTATTCCAGATTTTTAGCCAATTTTTCATATTTTCAGCAAGGTATTGCACAACAAGCCAATTTATGTATTCCAGTTTCCAAATTTTTGGACTATATTCCAGATTTTCTATATCTACATTCCATATGTTTCATCTTCTCAGTAGTGATTTTTTTACATTTCCGGTCTGATTTCTAATATTCGTACAATGATAAAATATACACTATTCCAAATTTCAGCAGTGATTTGCAGGAAATAACTTTAGTGTGATTTCTGATTTTCATTAGTGCTTTGAGTAGTGATTTCAGTAGTAATTTTGGTGTGATTTGCACCAAGGTATTGAAACTCAAGATTTGGGGTTTCATGTTTAATTTTTGGTAGCTAATATTTGATTCATAAATCATAATTATGTTTTTCCCTCTTGGTGCTCCATTTTGTTGTTATTTCAATTATTTTTAGCGTAATATCAGTGAACTTTTTGGATTTTTGGGAATTTTCTTGATTGGAAGATGATTCTTGGGATGTTTTAGGCATGCCTTCAGTTTTTGACAAACCTAAATATAAATTTTCATTCATTTTTAATTTGCGTGATTTTTATTGGAAGGATTTGTAGGTTCTTCCATGAGAATTGGACTTCTAATTTCTTATATTGAAGTTTGAATATATCATGAGATAAATCTTCTCATGGTACAATTTAGTGTTCTTCCCGGTCGAATTTCATATCACTAAAATATATAAAGATAAACATATTCTTAGATGGATTTAGGTTGATGTGGTTTCCTCGCTTTGGTTGCTAATGACCTCAATATTAATAGAAATTGTAATGCTAAATTTTTTGATTCTTCTATAAAATTATATAAAGATGTTCTAGGGTACTAGAGCCTGGTTCGCCTGCAGGGGTGAAGGCATTCTCCGGTACTGCAGCGATGAAAGCATTCTCTAGTACTGCAGCTACTGGTGGACCCAATATAGGGTTGTCGTCTCCTCATCGGGATGTCGTCTGGACGGAGGCTATCCGGCTCGGGTTTGGACGGTACAAACGACATTATTGGTATGAATGACATTATTGCAATTAGGACTTTAATCAAAATTACTCTCACTATTTTTTATCAAATTGATAACACTTGATATCAATTCAGAGAGTTTATGCGAGCTACTATCTTAGTGGACAAGATCTGTATTTCACTAACACTATGAGTCAGCTTTGACTTTTCTCTCACAATGCAGTTATTTAGGTAGGCAACGCTTGCCGATTGCATCACTATGCAACTCTTGTATGATTGGTGAATAACTCTTTATTTGCATCCATCATATGGTGCATGTCAACCTTATGCCTCTAGCACTCAAACTTTGAGATCACCCAGTTAAGTTTGACCCGATGTCGATAGTAAGAAATCACAATTATCCGCTCGCACCCTTACCAAGATAGATTAATGCACCTTGATTTGACAAGTCCACACTTCATCGATCGAGGTAGGAAGAGTGTCATCCATCAGAAGGCCTCCGAATACTTAATATTGCTTAAGTGATTTTAGATACTTGATTAACACTTAATCGTGGTTAACAATTAAATAATGTGCACATAAACAAAATAAAATTCACAACATTCATAATCCAAGTGCATCCCAGATCTACACAAATAAAGTCATCAACACTTGATGAACTAGGGCCAAGCATATTATTCGAAACTCGAAAGTCGCTCGAAAATCATTCGAAAATTGAGTCGAATCGGAATCGGTTAAAATTGATTCGACTCAATTTGAGTCGATTCAATTTGACTCGAATCTGATTTCGAGTCGATTTCGAGTCAGTCCTGAGTCGCTCGAAATATGATTCGAATCAACTCGAATTAATTAAAAAAATTAAGTATTTATTAATATATTCTTATTTTAACATTAAAAAGAACAAAATTTAAACTTAAATAAAAAGAATGAAAGCTTTAAGTGCTTCATTTGCTAAATTTATATGTTGCCCAATTTAATTTTTAGTAAAATATAAAAAAAACGAAAAATTGCTCAATTTTGAGCCGACTCGATTCAATTTCGAGCCAACACGATTCAATTTCGAGCTGACTCGATTCGATTTCGAGTCGACTCGGAATCGAGTCATTTCGAGTCGAGCCGTCTCGACTCGAAATCAATTTCGATTTCGAGTCGATTTCGAGTCGAAAATTTCGATTTCGAGCCGAGCTAAAATCGCTCGAACTCGACTCGATATCAGCCCTATGATGAACTTGGCTAAATATGAACATCTAAAACCCTTCTAAATATTCAGATTTAGGCTCTATTTGTTTGAGCGTTTCGGAGCTCCGTTTTGGGCAAACGCCACCGGAAGGCGGGTAAACAAATGAACCTCCGGCGGCGTTTGCTCCGTTTCCACCCGCCCACCTTGAGAAACGCCCCAAAAAGCTCCGTTTGGAGCAGCCACCTCCCCCCTCCGTTTCGAACACTCCGTTTCCACCCGCCGGATCGATCCGCCACCGCCGAAACAAATGAAGCCTTACATGCACTGGATATGAGCAACACTAACTCCACTTACACAGTAGACAAGCTCGTCTTTCTATGTGAGCTTCAAAATCTAACACACACTGGTTTCACAAACCAACAAGAGGGACAATTACCGTTAAGGAGTAATAAAAATATCAACTAAGATATCACAACGAAATCACATGCGTTCTTGGCGGGGTTCCAAGAATAAATTTGGGTATTTAGAACACTTCTAAATTTCCAGATCTACGCTCAATAGATTTAACAAGTTCTGAAACAATGATCATTGCATGAACCTAGCTCTGATACCACTGTTGGGTCTTGCTATACGTCACAACACTTGTGCGCAGCGATGATTAGGAATAAGAAAATCCAAAATAGTTCGGATCTAGCGATGAACATTGATCAAGAAGTAAAGTGCTATAAAATGTTTTTTACCTTTGCGGGATTGAGTCACTACTCAACCAAGATGCTCTAAGAAATCCCAAGAAATTTGTCGATCACTAGCGGTTGGAGTTCTGAGTGCAGAATAATGTTCATGCCTCTACAGGTGATCCACACGAACGGGAGAACTCTCAGACTCTTGTCACACAAGATCTAGGTTGAAAGAAAGCACTCTGCGTCTTCACAGACTGCTAGGTCTGCTCTAGAAGAGGTGGTGACAACACTCACCGGAAACAGGTTCGGCGACGGTCGACAGCGAGATCGGCTTTCACGGCCTTGGCAGAACTGTTCTGTCGGGAGGAAGAAGAAGCCAACTCGCTATTAGGTCAAAACATATCGTCACTACCTTACTTACTCGGTTTACTGTACATATCGTGTGTGTGTGTGTGTGTGTGTGTATATATATATATATATATATATATATATATATATATATATATATATATATACTAGCATCTTCGAAAGGGCTCCGCCCGTTCTCGATGCGTCGCTGCGGGCTTCGCCCGCTTGTCAACGACATGGGTCGCTGGCGGCAACATTTGTCATGAACTGCAATTTGTATCGTGAGTGCGACATTTGTCGGGGGCGGCGACATTGATCGTGGGCGGCGATATTGTTCGTGGGTAGTGACATTTTTTTGTGGGCTGCGACATTAATCGTGGGCGGCAACATTGTTCAGGGGCGGCGACAATGGTCGGGGGTGGTGACATTATTCACGGGCGGCAACATTGTGCAAGGGAGGCGACATTTTTCGGGGGTGCGACGACATTGTTGGGGGGTGGGGGCGTTCTTTCCTATACGCAACTCTTCAACCTCATCATCATAAGTTTTTGATAGAGAACATTAATTTATAGAAGTAACAACAAAGAAATATTATTGTAACACATACATCTGCCAGTAAACACACATACATGCAAAGTTCATACTTGTGCCTGCAATGAAAAAAGCTCAGAACAAAGTCCATACTTGCAAAGCTAAAAATCAAAGCCCCCCCCCCCCCCCCCCCCCCCAAACCCCAAATAAAACAGTCAGAATCTCGCAGTTGAAACCATATCAAAATATTAGCATCTCCTTCTTATGTAGCAATAGATTTCATTCAGTGTCCTCGAGAGACTCTGTTTCAATCAAAAATGCAAAGATAAAAAATCATTAGTTCACAATATTGTTATGTGTTAAAACAATAATATTTCAAACATAAGATATAATTTTTGTTAGGCATTACCTCCTTATCATATCGAAAACAAAATTCCACTCTTCTCTAGCATCCAAGCCTCTTGGCACTGCCGGGATAATTAGCCTAAAACCTTCAATCTAAGTATGCGGACCATCTGACCATCTGTTTGTACCCTCTTTGCAAATTTCATCATAGTATTCATAGTCGTTGTCGGTCGTAGCAGTGATATTACAGTTTTTATCTATTGAGGCTGACCGAGTTGAAAAACAAACGACAATATTTAACATGTAATACAGATTTTGATTATGTAAAATGCACAAAATTAGGATCTGTATAGTATGAAGCTCTTACGTTGTACCGGGCCACCCCCATTTGGCAATGACGTCGTCGTCTCAGGTTGATTTTGAGTTTCATCTGCATGCGTTTGAAATGAAGTAGAGATCCAAATTAGAGCATTAGATGAAAAGTAAGGCTAAATTAGATCAAAATTAGCTTTTGATGTAAATAAAAAAAATTATTTATCAAAACTGATTAAACATTTCAAAGACTTGAGAAAACAGACAATACATTTCTAAACAGTTAATCTTCAGTTCTTGCGAAAAAACTGACATTACGATGAGAATTTTACAAATCATTTAAAAAGACAATAATACAAATGATAATAAGATAGTTTGGCATTCAATTTGTATTACAGCTGTATTGGAAATCATTTCATAATCAACACCGATCATGGCCTTATATTCTGCATTAAAAAAGATATAATATAGTGGTTGATCGAAGCAGTTGTAGTGTTGTGAAAATAATGAGCAAACGATCTACCTTGGAGATACGTTGTATGATGTTGTCTAAGTTGTGCAAATATTTCTTTGTAAACAACGTTCATTGTGTAAATGCCTTCATGACCAGCTATCCTGCCATTTTTTATCAAAAGTTTTGTTTTTTCACTGGACACACCCCGCGATAAAGCTACGTACAACTGGCCATGACTGAACACATTATTTGGGAGATATATTCCAACATTTTCGATTGTTTGTCCTTGAGATTTATTAATCGTCAATGCGAAGCTTAGCCTCAATGGAAATTGTTTACGTGTTAATTGAAATGGCAGTCTAATATATTCAGCTGTCTTCAATGGTATTCGTGGCAAGAAGACCAAGTTTCCTTGAAAGTGGTCTGTTAAAATCTCCGCTTCTATTACATTTTTCGCAAACCGACGACAAATAAGTCTTGTTCCATTACATAGACCTATCTTTGGATCAATATTTCTGATTAACATGATAGGAGCTCCGATTTTTAACTTTAGCTTATGAGGCGGTAAATTACCCGGTGTCAATGAATTTAGAAATTCAGGTTGATACAAACCTCTCCTATCATCAACAACAGAATCGTAAGAGTATTATATAACTTCTTCGCCTGGGAATTGCAGAAGAGTGGTGTTGTTCAACATATTAACATGCTCATTTAGCGGTGTTAATAAAGCTCTATCTCGAATATAGTTTTTATCGCCAACGTGCAACCCTAAATTTGGGAATGTAACATCTATTAACTCATTAATAAAATTCTCGCATTCCCATGACATTCCCATTGAATCGGGGATCCTAATCATATCATCTTGTATGGTCATCTCCAATCCATTTCCAACTCGGAGGAGATATTCAGAGAAGCTGTTATCGTATTTGGCTCGCATATTTTCTGTCAAAGTTAGTATCTTGATATGACTCCATAAATGTGATTGAACGATGCTTGCATTAATTATCTGTGCTCTTGTTCCATTGACAACAACCGGTAGTACCTGGCGAAAATCTTCTCCCATAATTATAATTTTCCCTCCGAATGGCTTGTCTACATCAGTAACATCACGAAACGAACGATCAACTATCTCGAACACCTTTCTATCAGCCATGGGTGCTTCATCCCAAATTATAGCCGTTGATTGTCTGATTACTTCTGCGAAATCTGACTGTTTTTCAAAAGAGCAAAATGATTTGTAATCCAATTTAATGGGTATTTGTAACTTTGAATGTGCAGTCCGACCTCCCGGTAAAAGGGTAGCAGCAATACCAGAAGTAGCTATAGCTATAATGATGCATCCTATTTTTCTAAAAGTGGCAAGAATTGCACGATACAGATATGTTTTTCCAGTTCCACCAGGTCCATCAACAAAAAAACACGCATGTGCTTTGTTCTTTATTGCCTCGCTGATCACATTATAAGCATGTAACTGACCTTCATTGAGCAATGTAGCTGTGTTAAGATCATCCTGTGTAATAGGTATTGATAATTCATCTTCTATAAGACCGGATAGGTTATTGAAATCATTGAATGATTCATTGATGGGTGGCAAATCAAACTCTTTAATAGAGCGTTTATGTTGCTTCAGGATATCATTGAGGCTATGAAGTAGTTTATTCATAATGTAGAACTCGTTGGTTGTGCTAGAACTTGGATAATCTTCGATCATGCTTGCATAATTTTCATCCCAAATACTTCTGACATCGGCTGGTTCACAGAAGATAAATATAGTAACGAACAGTCTTCTCAACGCGGATGACATTCTGAATACTCGAGCCTCAAGTAGACATTCTCGAATACTGTTATCGTTCTCAAGCAAACCACAGTTCTGTGCCGCATTCTTAAAAGTGACGCAGTGCGTGCCATTGACAGTTAATAATGCATTGAATGACTTTGGACCCGGTACGTGATTTAGAAGCATGCGCAAATAGTATCTTTCACTATCAGCAAGCGGTACTGAATAAATCCTACCAATCACCCTTCGATTTCTGATCCTTTTCCTCCAAATTTTTTGTTGTTTGAACCATCGATAATATTTTGGAAAATCTCTATACAAATGGCGGTTTTGCTCTCTTTGCTGGCAATAAACACTAAAAAACTCGGTCAACATTGTTTTGGAATTGCTGTCATCCATTAATATGGATGAAACTGACTGTTCACCATAAAATTGTATTTGATGTTTATTAGGTAAATGTATTTGTAATCGTTCTACCGATGGATATATTCGACTCATTTGGAACTTGAACGTTCTCCATAAAGATTAAGGCGGGCACAACCATCTGCCGTCAACATAATTGTTTATTTCATCTTGATTAGCACCAGGACGGACTTCAAAAGAGACATGATCGGGTCCTTTGTATACGTATTTGTATAAATATTTGATACTATTGATACTGCTGCATATCTCAACATTTAGATGACAATCATATTTTAAAAGCAACCATGGATTATATGGAACAACCCATCTATTATCTACATGAAAAGCTGCATTTCTGTCTAAAGTAATATTTCTGTTATCAATCCTCCTTCGATACACCGGGTAAGCATCATTCCCTTGTATTGTCGCATCCGCATACTGCTTAGGAAAACTTTTATTGCAGATATGATTCTTCATACATTGTGCATTTGGTTTGTAAGGTCCACATGACCCGTGAATCATGTGTTTTATCACAGACTCGTACAATGCAGGTTCTTGGTCTCTATAAGGTATCTCAGCTCGTACAATTGAATCGTATTCGTCAGGGGAGGTTAATTTGTCTGTTAGATCCAATAACACCAACATATGAACATGTGGTAATCCCTTTTTTTGAAATTCAATGACATGGACATGTCCGACTACCTTTCCTAACACGCCTCTATGGAATATATCTTTCTTGAGCTCCTCATATTTAGAACGGAATATCCTAGTTAGGAGATCTGGACGGTCATACGGAGCTTGCCCTTCCATGAGCTCATCCTTAATCTCCTTCCATCCGGGATTGCATGTCATGGTTATAAACAAATCTGGTTTGTCGTTGTGCTGAACAATTGACATAACATCTTGATATCGCTGATACATATCTCTTGGGCTGCCATTAAATGAAGATGGTAGGATGGTTCTTTTTTCGACGTTACCTAAATTGAAATAACACGGTAAATTAATATATAACAATGAGGATAAATTATATTTTTAATAAGAAATGAGTATATCAAACCGGCTTTATTTTCGCCCGCATTAAAACAATCTTGCAACCCCGAATATAATTCTGCGCGCAAGTCACTTTGATGTGATCTAATAAACCGCAATTTTTGAGTTTCTATTTTTACGTAGTTATCAACCACATATTGTTGTAGTAACCTTCCGCTGCGTAGTAATATCGAATTGGAAGCATCTCGAATCTTGAGAAAAATCAATAAATAGTTAGAACACAATTAGGGAAACTTAAAACGTGACATCTCTAAAATGTGTAAAATAAGTGGTAATTACCTGAAGCATGTATGAATAGTAATCACAACAGGTGATTTTTGAGTTTGTCAGTGAATGTAAATTGCTAGACCAGCCAAACGTCCTCAACGGCAACAACAAAGGGTATTGAAGTGGGTCGTAGTAGCCAGAGTATTCTTGGACATTCTGGAGATGCCCTCCAATCGTTTGAACAATAATATCTCTTTCTCGCATTTGTTGTCCTTCTTCCTGTCCAACTAATATAGCTGCAACTTGAGAGGCCGAAGGCATAGTGTATTGATGTAGATTGGAAGGGCGTTCTTTTATAACCAACTTGCATTCATGTATGTTTGGTTGGCGCGATAGTTGTCGGAACCTCTGAACAAAAGGATTGAATAAATCCAATATGCGTGTTATTTTTTGTAGGAGCTCAACCCGAAGTTCATTATTTTCTTGTAAACGATTTGTTATCTCATGCTCGGTGTCATAGATAAATAGTTGGAGGAAGCGCGGTCTTAGGCCATCATTTGGGGTTAGGTTTCCAATGCGATGATATATGGATCCGTGTGCCCGAAAGCTATAAATTCCTTGGTGAAATGGGGCTATTGTGTTGTCAAGCGTTACACCCAATGACGTAAAGGAGAAAACATTATTGTATGCACGGAGATGTTGCCTGAAATGCTGACCTTCCTCAGATTGATCAGTGTAGAGATTGAGCAATTCAGTAGGTGTTGGGATTTCAGGTATTGATATTCTTCCTTTGTTACAACACATTGAGCTCGTCTCTCGATGAAATAGTCTGGCATGACAGTGGGGACATGTTGGCGAGTGTAGTTGAAAGCGTGTTTCAGTGTGCGCCGGATAGAAATTTCTAGCGCAATTACGTTGAATATACGTCCTTGTGGTTGCATTATCATTTTCCTCATCATCTTCTTCGGCACTATCATTTTCTGTGTCAGAACCATCATTGTAGATTGCTGCAGTAGCTGGGTTGAATTATTCTAACATATTAGAGATTATTTAGAAGTACAAATACATGAAGGAGTTAAGTCACATAGATAGTTAGTTTAGCGTACCGTGAGCGATTGTCGTAGCCCGCGTGGATGTTGAACTTTCGCCAATTTCTAAAGTTGAATGCGTGTTCATAATATTAGACGTTCTTTGTTGATCTTCACGAACATGGCGTTGTCCTCGTCTTCGGGTATTTTCGGCAGCACGTTGTTGAACAGTCATATTGATTCTCCTTATGCGCGTAAAATTGCGGTGCAATAAGCGAGTACGACTTTCTGATAGTTGTGTGACAACAAATCAGTTACATTGACATGCATGAGATATTGTGTCGTGGGATATCTCTAAATGTGGTAGGTAACACCTGGAGTAAGTAGATTTTGAAGCAGTTCTTGGCTTGTAATTGTTGGATCTACTGATGTTGTTATCATTGAACACTCACCTATTTGAAAAATTGAATGCATAGTCACATCATTGATCGATGTTCTTGTCTGCCCTTGATGACAATGACGATGTGCTAGTCTTCTGTCATTTTCTTCAGCACGTTGTTGATCAGTCATACAATTCCTTCGTATGCGGGTAGAATCGCGGTGCAGCAAGCGTGTACGGCTATCTGGTAGATGTACATATGTTATTAATGTGTTGCACTCACACTTTTCAATCGTCCTGTAAGGATGTTTATAAAATGAGGCAGGTAGTACCTGGAGTCAGTAGATTTTGAAGTAATTCTTGGCTTCCTGTGTCCTCCATTGTTGAAATATGCGTTAATGGGTTCTAATTGTTGAAGAGTAGTGTTTGAGGGTTCATTCACTGGACTCTCTATAAAAACCCATTTATTGTTTCAACACAACAGTGAAAACACACATTCAAGCAGGCTGCGTCTAGTAAAAGGAATCATCTAACAATATGTATATATGTACACACGATAAAATGAAACAATCAGGTTGCACTTTCAGGGGTTATTTATCCATTTGGAAGTCATGACCTGAACGAAATCATGGACACGCATTTTAGCACGTGCGTGAGTACTATCAACAAATATAGCCGGGGATTGGAAATGTCATCACAGAAATGCTGCACTTTGGAGATTGGAAATGTCATCACATAAATTCATGCCAAAAAATACTTCTCTAAAAATACATTTTCAGGGGTTATTTCTCCATTTGGAAGTTATGACCTAAACGGAAACTTGGACACACGCATTTTAGCAGGCTGCACTTTGTAAAAGGAATCATCTAACAATATGTATATATGTACACACACGCAGATGAGACAATCATACAGTGAGTGCAGATATAGAATTTGATAGATGGTGAGAATTTGATAGATGGTGAGAATTTGATAGATTGGACTCAGTGGGCTCTAGGTGGGACTCTGGTTCCTAATTCAGTGTGCTTGGAGTGCCACTGTAGGCTCTTATTCTTTTCAAAATTGTGACCATAACCTCATGTGCTCTTATCTGTAGGCTCTTATTCTTTCATTACTACATTTCTCATATTTTTAAAGAGGCCATAATTTGTTGGTTTGTATTATTTTATAAGTATTTTATTATAATATCATATGAAGCTGTGCAATTTAAGGATAATGCAAACAAATTTAAGAATCATATGAAGCTGTGGACAGTACAGATCTTGGCCTACACATAAACATTATGAAATTGCCTTGCCTACACATAGCCGAATAACATGTGTTTAAATGTGTTTAATGTCATAAGGATAATATCCTTATGGTTTGAAAAAAAAGCTTTAGAAATTAAGCTGGATAATTGATGTTGTATTATTTGTGCCTCATAGTCACAAACCAGCAACTGATGCTAAAGAGTAAAAACACAGAAAAAGGGTAATTTGGATTATTTTTCATGTTCATTCTCACCTGTTATTAAAATGGACCCAGTCTCTGATAAAGGGAGAGGAGAAAGAAGAAGTGCATAACTTAGAAGGGTAGAACATCACTCAGGAACTTCTAAACGGAGAGAGAGCAGACAAAAAAGTGGCTACAGTAGAAGGGTAAACAGAGAGGGAGCAAAAAAAAAGTGATTATAGTCAAAGGGTAGAGCTGGAGACAGAGAGGAGGTTTGCCCTTTTATCGTGCTTGCAAGTTTCTTTGCCATATGGATGTCATAAACATCTGTCTTATCTCTATTTAGAAGACATTTACAAACCATAAGGAAATAAATATGATGGAGGCAATCAAGCGGTATTCTTTATTTAAGAATTGTGCTTGGGGGCAAATTATACCATTCTTCGATTTTTCTTCTATACAAATAGATATAAATGTTTATTAATACACACAGTTTCACATTTATTAAAGTTGATTATATTTTAAGAATAGATGAACATCAAATATTAGAAGAAATCATAAAAAGTTTGTGGTCTGTATGCATTGTTTTGGTCCTTGCAACACCTAAGTAGAAAATAATGGACCTGCTGTTTAGAATAGCCTATTTTTGAATTCCAGCATTAAAAGCAGCAAATACTGAGTATAATTATAAAAAGGGGTTGTTGTGTGACTCAACAACATTAAACATAATATGTCACCAAATAAAAAAAACTTGTTTACCAAAGACCGATAAATTTTTAACCAACAAAATGTTCGGATCCATATCAGAAACAGGTGCTTGTTAATGTGCTTGTTAATCAAGCGGTATTATTGAACATCTTCGGAGTTACTTTTAAAAATTTTGAATCCATGTTTTTAAATTCTAAGTCGCACGATGCATATCAAAAACAACTACTTGCATAGCAAACAAAGAATTTAAAAAAACCAGCAAATTAAAAGCAGGTTTAATAAGGAATCAACAATTGTTGCTAAAAATCAAATACCATATTCTTAAGACTTGTTTTGTTTTACTTCATAATTTCATATTAAAGTTAGGTTCCAAAAAAATCAATATATAATTAAATTTAACTTGAACATAAACAACATTTGTATAAGATTCCCTTGACATTTAATAAATTCTACTGGAGAAAAAGAATTTTTTTCATCATATGTTGTTGTGCTGCAGGAAGTTCTTGGAAGAATACAATTAGTTTGGGGGGAATTATTTTGGCTTTCTTTGGATTCCTGATGTTGTAGACTACAGACACTCCATGTAAGAATCCTTCCGTGTATGATAAGCATCGATTTCTTGTTTGTTATTCATTCATAGCTAATGTTCTAAATAATGCTCCACATAAAAAACAGAAATTTCTAGGAATAAATAGGTCTTGTTTGCTGAAATACTCTGCAATGAGGAAATTATTCTACATGAATGGAGATCAAGTCTTTGTTTTCGGCCTGCTTCTCCCTTTGGAGCATTAGCCCGCCATCCGCACCCTATGAACGCTAATACGGGAGCTTGGGTGCAGAATCTGAGTGAAAACTTTATTCTCAATGCATTTGAATTGTATGTGCCGGTGCCGGTGCCGCAGACTCCTAAAAGGCCCTAATATAAAATCTAGAAAGTAAATGCACAACTATGATGCATACAACCTTGTCTATAAAATATAAAATTTTGAGCCAAAATTAAATTTTTTTTCTCATTTTTGTCTGGTCTCTTCTGTAAAGTGAGTATTATAATAGTAACTCATGTCCTCTTATAAAAAAAATGCCTGAATAAATGATAGAACTATCAAATTTTTGTAGAACATGATCACATTTATGTAGAATAATTTTGTCCAAAATCAATTTGTGCAGTTTACTAACCATTTAACCTTGAGTATGAATCAAAAAAGGAGATGAATTACACATTTTGTTGCATGAGCGGAGAAGAGAAATTAAATCACTCCATTATAATTAGTAAATTCGATCTCTATACTCAAAGGCAGAGTAATTCCCCTGGAAATTATAATATCTGGACAAAACAATCACATTTCAACTATGAGAATTGAGAAGATTATGACATGGAGTATTTGCTATGAACAAAGAAAATCACATAGATTGAGTACTATCAACACGCATTTTAGCAAGTGTTTGATTCACTTTTGTGCATTCTTTTCTAAATTTCATCTTACAGCTACAGAAATGGAAAAAGTACAGAAATGCTGCCTTACCTCGCCGAAGTCAAACAGTGGTAGCAAATGGAAGTGAGAACTGCAAAATGGGCAACCAAATCGAAGGGCCTGTAGTAATTTTTTTGCAAGTAGCTGTTGGAAGGGAGCCCAGTTTAGTAGGATTCAAAACATAGAGGAAATACTTTCTAAAACAGGAATGTCAAGGTTGAAAGAGAGAAGAAAAGCTTGAAGAAGAGAACAAAGAAGAAGCGTGAAAAAAAAACGAAGGAGAGAAGCTTACCGCAGGGTCAGCAGGTGTTGTAGATCGATTCGAGCATAGAGTCGGCGAAGAAGAAAATAACAGATCTTGCCGGCGGTGAAGCAGGTGTTGTAGGTCGATTCCGACAGAGTCCGGCGCAGTTGCCAGCGGTGAGGGAAGGGGAAGTAGGGGGAAATAAACGACAGGGAGAGGAATGATCGCAGAGAGAAGAATGACCTAGGCAAAGCGGATGAAAGGAGTTAAAGCAGTAGGGGGAAATGATATCGGCGAGGTAAGGCCGCTGCTTTCGGCGGAGAAGACACCTCCTTTCGGCGTTTCGGCGTGCTGGCCCGCGTGAATTGATGGTGGGATTCGATTTGGTGGCGTTTCGGCATTTCAGCGTGCTGCCCCGCGCGTGAACTGATGGCGTGCTGCCCCGCGCGTGAATTGATGGTGCTGCCCCGCGTGTTTTGAAGGTGAATTGATGGCGTTTTGCTTATTCATCCGACGGTGGAGAATCGTTGAAGAAAATCGATCGGACGGCTGAAATGGAAACGATGGTGTGCTCTGAAATACCTATATTCATTTATATAATAAAGATATACTGAATATCAAGCTAACAGATGTAACGACCCTAGCCGATCCAACGTGACAATGTCACGGCTCCACTCTAGGCGACGCTACCGGGCTGCAGCCTAAGTTCCCCAACCCTTCTCCAGCCCACTGGCGGGTTGGTGGTGGTCACAACCTCCCTTTGATGAGTCAAACTCGATAGTCGCCTAGAGTGGAGCCGTGACGTTATCCCGTTGGATCGGCTAGCGGCGTAACAACCGATACCAGCAGACCATGTCTAACCCAACTTAAGGAAATAAACTGAATGAAACAGAATTCATCGAGTATACACGTCGATATTCGACGAATCAACACTTGACTCGATGAATCGTCGAGTGCACTCAACGCCTAACTCGACGAATCAACATTTGACTCGACGAAGCGTCGAGTGGACTCAACGCACTCCACGCCTCGACGAATCAATAGTTGACTCGATGATATGTTGAGTGATCTCGACGCTCTCAACACCTCGATGAATTAACATTTAATTCGAGGAAGCGTCGAGTAGACCCAACACACTCAATGCCTAACTAGACGAATCAACACTTGACTCGACGAATCGTCGAATGGTCTCGACACACTCAACGCCTGACTCGACGAATCACCACTTGACTCGACGAATCGTCGAATGGTCTCGACGCACTCAACGCCTGACTCGACGAATCAACACTTGACTCGACGAATCGTCGAATGGTCTCGACGCACTCAACGCCTGACTCGACGAATCACCACTTGACTCGACGAATCGTCGAATGGTCTCGACGCACTCAACGCCTGACTCGACGAATCACCACTTGACTCGACGAATCGTCGAATGGTCTCGACGCACTCAACGCCTGGCTGTGCTTGGTCTCAACACACTCCACTCCTGCCTGTACCGGGTCCTTCACTCATCACATGAGTAAGACCAACATAATCCAATCTTCCAAATTCTCCAAATGCCCTTATATGCGACCCTTATAGACTCATACTGCGTTGACATTGAGACTACATGCTTGATCACTTACAGATCAGAATGGTAAGACCAACAGATCATACAAACTCTCCATCTGGATAAATAAGGCAATGCCCGCCTCATTAAGAAAATGGAGTTTCCCCATTGCAACCCATCAATGTTGATAGAGGCCTCAAAATCTACAACTTGTGGGAGAGGGCATTGTTGGGGAAGGAAGGCAAGGGATGCGTCAGCCTGAGGGAAGATGTGTTCTGATCGAGAAGAAAGGCAGGGGCTGCGACGACATAGAAGAGGCGGTGAGGAGGCGAAAAACTGGCGGAAGGCATCAAGGAGGCAAAAACACCGACAAAAGGCGTCGAGGAGGCGGAAACATCGATGGAAGGCCTTGAGTACAAAAGAGGTATCGTCGTCAGGGAGCTAGGGTTCGATGAGAGGCGAAAGGTTGCTGTGCGATGCACAGCTTTTTATTTGGAGAGTTTTTGGACATAAAATTTAATAAATTTGATGCGCACATAGTCAAAACTACGATGCACTTAACAATATGAGATAAAATCTGTAAGTAATTGTTTAATGAAAGAGTGTTTTTTTCCTCCTTTTAATATAATATAGAATATGAGTGCAAGTTGAGTGGAGCCGTCTCGAAAAAAGCGCGACTCGAGCTCAAGTCTTTGAAGCTCGAGCTCGAATATTATTGTCCATGAGCTCGTGAGCTTATTATTCCTATATATATTTTTTCAAGAAGATTAAAAATGTAAAGAAAATGAGGCTCATGAGATAAAAAGCTCGTGACGAGCGGCCTGAGCTCATCTCGAGCTCGATAAGCAGACATTGAGTTCGAGCTCGAGCCAAAACAAAATGAGCTCGAAATGATTAGCTCGAATTTGAAAATTTTGTCAAGCTCAACCCCCTTTTCACCCTAGTATAGAAGTATAGATAACAAAATCTTATATCAATAATTGTTTTCCAAAATTCATAATTTATTAATAATTTATTTTTTTTGTGCTAGTAAATGCACTTTACCGTGCGGTGCGCGTGATCCCATAGCTGCGAGTGCAACTCAACTTGCGCGGAGATGTGTGCACGTTTTAAAATATGTGCACATATTTTAAGATATGTGCGCTGAGATGTTCAAACATTGGATCGTAACATACTCGCATACATTGAAACCAGTGCGTGTTCAAACATCTCAACATACTCGCATACATTGGATCGTAATGCACTGTATAGTGCAACGGCTCCCCTCGGTGTGATTCCACTTTACCCTCGCCGGACCGTAGGTAATACGCCCACGCACTGGTTTCTAGAGTATTGCGAGTACTTCGTTGCCATCGCGCTAACTCGGGAGGTTCTACGGGGAGAAAAAAGAGTCACTCATGCTGCGAGCTCCGAATCTTCCTTGTTCCTCGCAAATTTTTGTTTCAACTCTCAGATTCCCGATCCTCTCTTGCGTATATTTCGCCTGCGATTCTTCAAACCCCAGGTTTGCCTCCCTCATCCGACCCATCTTCACCAAAACCCTACACAGACCCTTCTTAGCATCTCCCCGTTTCCCCAATTTCGCCCAATTCCCTTCCATGGAGGGCAGTCTAAGATCTCAAGCGAAAGGTTGGTGAGTTATTTATAATACAATCTCGTTGTTTTCTTCTGTTAAGCTGTCAATTTGGCCTGTCTTTAACTAAGCAGCTGTATTCTTCTTTTGCTATTTGAGTTTTAGGTGTTAGCAGGTCGATTTAAGGTTTTTATGGTATTGTATATAATATGTTGTTTGCTGTTTTCTTTGGCAGTTAGGTTTAGCGCTGGGGGTAGTGGTGGCAATAAAGAGATTCTAGTTCATCATTTGCTTGTTGAGGAGAAAGATCTAAAGCTTCTGTTGGAGCTGCAACAACGGATTGCAAGAGGTTGATTATTTTTTTCTATACTAGTATACCTAATTTCCATTGCATACATCCCTTTGCGGAGGAAAATAAGGATTTTGAAAGAGAAGCTACATTCAATTTGTTGGAACCAGGATTCAGCCCAACGAGGAGTTCAGACCCAAAAGTGAGGCAACCCCCACCTACTTCTCCCGAGAGAGGACCCTAAGATGAAGACTCAAAACTTGACACAGACCCTGACTGCAACACAGAAGACCCACCACACACCCAAAAGATTTTGAGCGCTTCCCCTTCCAAACCAAAGCTGAGCTGGGCACCTTGGAGAGGCTTCAAAGCTAACCAAGAACAACTTGAGGAAGAGGAAGCCGAATTTAAAACCGGATCCCTTCAAAAGTGCCTTTCAGGCTTCAGGGTCTATTTATAGTTTTTCTAGCGGGGTCTGCCAATATCACAATTTCGTCTTTTCGGTTTTGCTGAGCGCACCCCAAATTGGTCTGCTAACAACCAAACTCCGCTGTTTGGAATGACTATCAGCAGACAAATGAAATAAATATAATAGTGCACGACGATTGTTCCTGGATGGCGAGTGCCCTGATGGAACCGACCCCTAGCCTCCAGCTCGCCTCACTCTCTAAGGCGAGTGCCTTCGTAAACGAGCACCCGCCTCGGTTGGCGAGTGCCCGATGAAACTAGCACTCGCCCGCATCTCTAGAGTGACGACTGCCTGATGAAACCTGCACTCGCCCGCCTCTACGAAGTGGCGAGTACCTAATGAAACCAGCACTGACCCGCCTTCATGGCGAGTTCCTGAACACTCACTTGCCTGGGGCGAGTGTGGTCCTTCTTCCCAACTCGCCCCGCTGACTAGGTGTTCGCCGCTCTTAGGCGAGCGCAAGCCTGCCTCCCCGGCTTGCCTGGAGCTGTGGAGTCGCTCTGGTTCGTGCACTCGGCGAACACGGGGTTGTACGCAATCCCCGATGTTTGCGAGATTACCTCAAGCTCAAAAATAAAAGTGCAAACCCTAGTGTTCAGAGAGTGCCTGCTGACCTGGACGGAATATTTTGGTGGGCCCTCCCCTACACTATAAATAACTCCAATTGTGGGGGTGAGGGAGCTTCCCAAGTCTTTACCTTTCCTCTCATGCCAATTTACTGTAGCTGCATAATACTGGTCTCGGAAGAAGTCTAGGCCCTCCTAGACGCTGCGAGGGAGAGTAGCCGCTTCCTCACCATAGGGATCGCGCATTGGCTCGCCCGACGGACTCCGGGCTCGCCTCTTAAGCCTAAGAAAGCCAAGGTGGCCAAGCGCAACTCAGGGGAGGGTGGATCCCCCCTCCTGGGTCTGCAGCTTACCATCAGACTCGCCCACAGGTGTGTACGTTGATTGCTTCGCCAATGGTTGAGATGGATTAAAGATATCTTGATTACTCGCAGGAACACTCCATGAGAAGTAAACCGCGGGTGGGGACCCGACGAATGTTCAACCACACTCGTCCGAAGGGAGAGCCGACACCGCGACTATATAGACGGACCTCCCCTCCATCCCGAACGATCCTTCACCTCTGCCTGGTGAGCTACTTGTCTTTCTCTCTCGCCTTGCCCCTTCTGGGTTATTGATTATTATCTGTTGTCGATTCTCGTAGTCACCACTTTTGGGACCACTGGCCTGCATGTTCCACCACTGAGGTCGACGGCTCGTCCGATCGCACTTGCCATCACCTCAGGTTCTGGCCGCCCGGTCAAAAAGGACCTCGACAGCTCAACTCCAGTCACCTTCCATATTGCGGACAACGCACCAGCTCGCCCCGGATCGGGAAAATCCCGCTCACCTTCAATGAACCCTTCTAGGGGCGTCCGAGTCCCTTCTGTCAACGCCTCGACAAAGGATTTGCGTCTTCGCCAGGTTATCTTGAGCACTCGTTCTTCCTTGAAAACCCGACCTTCGCTTGACTAACACTCTCTCCCGCAGGCTTCCAAGAGGTATCATCCACCGACCTTGATTTAGACGAGGAAGAATTCTCACCTCCTCCCTCTCCAGACAAAATTGCAGATTTCCTGGGCGACCCGATGGACCT
The DNA here is from genome assembly GCA_039583875.1 of Platanthera guangdongensis. NCBI lineage: Eukaryota > Viridiplantae > Streptophyta > Magnoliopsida > Asparagales > Orchidaceae > Platanthera > Platanthera guangdongensis. The sequence goes on from CM077157.1 coordinate 53,250,996, forward strand.
CGTGGTGATGAAGAGGCAAATGACCGAGCTGTTTCAGAAGCATGGTCTTATGCTGCGGGAGATTTACAACCAGGTGCAAGAGGATAGGGAAGCTGCCCAATCACAGCTTTCTGCCCTTGAGAGAGAATACATGCAGCTTCTTGGCGAGATGTGGCATGAAGCTGATAGCGAGGCGACCTCCCCGGGGATCAACATCTCGTGGGCCAAAGACCAGCTGTGCCTGGCGCAGCAGGAGCTCCGCTCTGTCCGCGAGTACTATTACCCTCGCGCACCGCCGAGCTTGGGAGTGTGAGGCCGGGGTAGGTTGAAATGACTCAAGTACTCAGCCTACCGACACTCGCTTTCCCTTCCTCTTCCTTGAGCTAGCACCCGCCCGCCTCTCATTACTTTTTTTATCCTCCTTGTAATGTTGGATTATGAACACCATGAGTGCCCATAAACATAGTCTGGACGCTCTCGCCCGCTGTAGGGCTTTTTAATATTTATTTATCACACTGCTTCTTTTCACGCGCTTTTACTTTGGAACCATCACGAGAGCTAAAATTTGAGATATGGGCGAGCGGATGAGGAGGGGATGGCTCGAGAACCGAGGTACAAATATGACATTTTTCTATTCGCACACCTTTCGCCGCGATTTCGCCCGCCCATTCCACCTTCTATAAATAGTCCCTCTCCCCTTCTCCTTCACCTACCACATTTATACTCCCGTACTTCTCTGCTATCTTCGTTCCCGAGTGCTCGCCTTTCAGACGTTCTCGCAAGCACTCGCCGTACGGATCTCGCACCGATGCTTGAAAGATGGGTGGAGATGGTGGCGACGCTGAGGGTAGATCCAAGAGCGTGCGGGCCTTCTCGGACTGTATGTTCCTCTACTGCAATCTCACCGAGAGCGAATACCTCTCGATCGTCTCCCTCTACATCTCGCCCTGGTTCGTCGCCCGACACCCCAGGGAGTTTGAGTCGATCAATGACCTCCACCCCGACGAAGTCACGATCCCCATTGCGCACTTCGAAATAGGGTTGTGACTGCCGCTTTTCCTAGAGGCGCTCCAAGTGCTTAAGTATCTTGGCGTGGTCCTTGGTCAATTGACTCGCAACTTGGTCGCGATGCTGGTCGCATTCGCGTGCTTCATGCGGGAGGAACGGATTGAGTTTAGCCTCGCCGTCTTCCGCAAGATCTTCTCCTTCCGGGCCCACAAGGATGAGACCGCCTTCTTCTCCAGCCAACACCCCAAGGTTCGCGAAACAGTCAACAAGAGTCATCACTGGCTTCGGAAGTTTGTGTTCGTCAAGGGGGAATTTGGCAACATCCCCTACTCACCCATCCAGCTGGACGAGTCGACCTACCACCCTCCCACTGTCGGAGGTCACGAGGCCGATCTCTTCAAGTTTTTCGCCGGGAAGAACTTCGAGGTCGCCTACCTGAGGAGGAAAGTCGATGAGCTGCCTCCCTTCCTCCCCGGAACAGGTATTTTTCCCCATACTCGTCATTACTTTTTACCTACCTTTTCTGGCTATTTTCCACTGACTCTGAGGCAATCGCAGGGGAGCGAGATCTTCCTCTGCATCCTCCATACGCGAGCGCCAGGTTCGCCTCCCCTGATCTATCTCGCATCGAGGCGGCCGCCAACGCATGTAGAGAACCCGCGGGTACCTCTTCCGCGCCCGCTGGCCAAAAGCGACTTAGCTCCGCGAGCCGCAGGGCACTATCACAACAGTCGGCATCCAAAAGGCAAAAGTCCCAGGGCTCTGACAAAGGTAAGCAGGTCGCGGGGATTCTTTCAGAGAGGGCCCCGACCTTGAGGGGGCCCGTGGGCGAGAACGTCGTTGAGGTTGCCGACGAGGCTGCTGGCGGGATCGCTGGTTCCTCAAGAGCCCCTGAAAAAGAGGTCGCCGGGAAGCTAGTGCCGAAGGGGCACATGAACTTTGGCCTCGACGAGAAGCATCGGGACGAGGCTGGGGAGCCCCCGCTCTTCTGGGACCGTGAGGCCAACATGGCTTCCATATCTACCCTTCTTCCCTCCTGGCTAGAACAAGACACTACCAGCGGCCAGGACTACGCATTTGCCTACGGGTTTTATGGGCGAGATGACGCAGCCGTCTTCGACAAAGAGTCCACCCGAACGCTAGTATGCCGCCGCCGCCGAGCAGCTCCACACACGGATCGCCACACTGGAGAAGGAGAACAAAGAGTTGCAGGTCCAAAACCGCCACTTGATCGAGGCTGTCCTCTCCCGCCGGCCCCTGGTGGGAGCAAGTTCAAGCAGTACTCCAATCGTGAGATCGAGAGGATGATGCAGCTGGATGCGACCAAGGGGCGGAGCATACGCTTAAGGTGATGCAGCATGCCGGGCTCGTGACCAGCGAGGGCGCAGGAGTCAGCGTGAGGGATGTGGTCCCGAAGCTTTTCCTCCCTCTTCCAGAGTCCAAGTACGACATCGACCCGCTTCTTCGTGAAAGCGAGAAGTTCGGAGACTCGGAATAAAAAGTTGTATAATTTTTTTGTTTTTTATTTTCATTTTGTCCCCCCACCCCCCTCGTATGTTCGAGGCAAGCTATGTAATGCCTTTGTCCTTGTACTGTAATGGGCGATGCCCCCCTTTTATATATAATCATATTTTGAGTTCACGCAAACCTTCAAAATCAATTATGTTATTTCGTGCTTTAGCTTGACCTTTATTTTTGATCTATTTTTGCTGGCATCGCTAATTCGTACTCGCCCGTCTCATTACATCTCGACATAGTAACACGTGCCTTTCATAGGACAGCTCGCGAGTGACGACCCAGGAATGCTGCGTCTTAAGCACCCATTGGGACGTCGACGAATTTCTTTGCCTGGCTCAAGCCGGTGTGCGCTCGCGCCCGCGAGGCTCCGAGGTCTAGGGTAGAGCTCATATGGTAGAGCGCTCGCTTCGTATGCACATATGACAGAACGTTCGCTTCACAAGAGCGAGGAACGGGGTTCAACTGCGGTATGTCTTGCTTTCCCCATCGACTCGCGAGTACCCAACTTGTGCGTACTCACCCACTCCTCGCCCCTGGGCTGGGGCGAGTGACGTTTTGCATTGGTCATCCTTGTGTCTCGAAACCCTTTTCCCACAAACCCCCACCTCCCGAGCGACCTGCCGTCTCTGGCAGCTAGTGAGAGACTGGTCAGCGGGATCCAATCGGGGGTGTTGCCACTCGAGCAACCTGCCGGCCTTGCCAGTTAGCGGGAGCCTGGTCAGCTGGATCCAATCGAGGGCTTAACCAAAATCTTTCTCTTTCACAACCACCCACCACCCGAGCGACCTACAGGCCCTGCCAGCTAGTGAGAGACTGGTCAGTGGGATCCAATCGGGGGTGTACCCAATCGAGCGACCTGCTGGCCCTGCCAGCTAGCGAAAGCCTAGTCAGCGGGATCCAATCGAGGGCTTAACCAAAATCTTCTTCTTTCATAACCACCCACCACCCGAGCGACTTGTAGGCCCTACCAGCTAGTGAGAGCCTAGTCAGCGGGATCCAATCGGGGGTGTCGCCACTCGAGCGACCTGTCGGCCCTGCCAGCTAACGAGAGCCTGGTCAGCGGATCCAATCGAGGGTTTAACCAAAATCTTTTTCTTTGACTAGCACCCACCACCCGAGCGACCTGCCGTCCCTGCCAGCAAGTGAGAGCCGGGTCAGCGGGATCCAATGAAGGGTGTAGCCACTCGAGCGACATGCCGGCCCTGCCAGCTAGCGGGAGCCTGGTCTGCAGGATCCAATCGAGGGCTTAACCAAAATCTTCTTCTTTCACAACCACCTACCACCCGAGCGACCTGCTAGCCCTGCCAGCTAGTTGGAGCCTGGTCAGTGGGATCCAGTCGAGGGTGTAGCCACTCGAGCGACCTGCCGGCCCTGCCAGCTAGCGAGAGCCTGGTCAGCGGGATACAATCGAGGGCTTTCACATGTCATGCTCATCACGTAAACCTACACTCAGACAAGGTTATGAAAGAAACCACCAATTTATTAAAAAATACTTTGTCATGGGTAGAAGCATTTCGGGTCATCACCGCTCCATGCTCGATCAAGGGGTATCCCTTCCACATCCCGGAGGTGGTACCCCCTGATCTCAGAGCTTCTTCTACAATATAGAGGCCTTCCCAATTGGGATTGAGCTTCCCGACCGTTGCCCCCCTTCCAGCCGCATCGACCTTCTTAAGAACTAGATCCCCCTTCTGGAATTGTCTGACTTGAATGTGCTTGTCGAAATACCTAATCATTCGTCGTTTGACCTCTTCTTGTCGAACGGCTGTTAGGTTCTGAAGCTCTTCTACATGTCAAGCGAGAGCTTTTGCTCTTCCTTATTCTCCACTCACCATTCCTCGTCTTCTTCCATTGCCATGACCACCCTTGGTGATCTTACCTCGAATTCGACTGGCAGCACAGCTCAGACCCATGAGAAAGTTTGAAGGGGGTCTCGCCTGTGGCTGTATTCGACGTGGTTCTCAAAGTCCAAATGACTGCGGGGAGCTGTTCCACCCAGTTACCCCTCAGGTTCTCGACTTTCTTTCTTAGCAAGTTCACAATTATCTTGTTGGTCGCCTCTACCTGCCCATTACTTCTAGGGTGGTGGACTGACGCAAAACGAAGATCTATGCCCAACTGACCGCAGAAGCTGACGAAATCATTGCTAGCAAACCGTGGCCCATTGTCTGTGACTATGGATAAAGGTAGCCCATGTCGACAGACTATCTTCCTACACACAAAATTCCTTATAACTTGAGAGGTTATCTTGACCAGCGCCTTCACCTCCAGCCACTTTGAAAAGTAATCGATCGTGACTAGCAGAAACTTCCTTTGACTGCTGGCCAGGGTAAGGTCCCACCAGATCCATTCCCCATATTGTGAAAGGACATAGAGCTGTGATGGTCCTGAGCCTCTGGGCAGGTAGGAGCTGGAGAGGAGCAAACAACTGATACTTTTGACATTTCTTTGCAAACTCTGTTGCATCCTTGCTAAGACTCGACCATGAATAACCTTGCCTTAGCACACTTCCCTCCAAGGTCCTACTCCCGAAATGACTGCCGTATTCTCCTGAATGGATCTCTTCTAGGACTTTCAGGACCTCCTCTTCTAGTACACACTTGGCCAGAAGCCTAGTGAGGGTTTCCGGTATAACCTTTCTTCACGCAATAGGTAGTATGCCAACTTATGTTTGAACCGTCTCTTCTCCATGTCCCCTTCCGGGAACTTTCCTGAAGTCAAAAAGTTGATCAACGGATCCATCCATAACGCCTGTTGTTCCACCTCCATCAGCTCCCCTTCCTTAATGGACGACCGAAAGAGCTCTGTCACCGTGCCTTCTCCCGAGGACCATATTTGTCCAGATGGTCGGCTGGGGCACTCCCCTCCCTTGGTACATGTCGAATTGAGAAAGTGCGAAACTGCCTTATGAGGCCTTTGACCTACAAGGTAGCGTTGGAGAGTTGGCTCTCTAGCCTCGAACTCTCTTCTGACTTGACAAGCCACCACCATGAAATCCATTGAGACCCCTAGGTCTTGCACCCCTAACTCCCTGGATAAGCGAATCCTGCGATCACATCCTCGTATTCAGCCTGGTTGTTGGTGAGTGGGAAGTGAATGTCTATTGTCTGCTCGATCCTTGTCCACTGCGGGCTTACTAGGATCACCCCTCCCCCAAAGGAATGCTTCCCCGAAGCTCCGTCCACCAACATCTCCCATGCTGCTGGGGGGGGGGGGGGGCTCGGGTTCCTCAACTTCGGCCACATAGCATGTTAGGAAATTCGCCATCGCTTGCGCCTTTATTGATAGTCTGGGGACAAACGCGAGATCGAACTCACCCAGCTCTACCGACCACTTTGCCAATCTCTCCGAGTGCTCTACCCCTTTCAGGATGTTGTGAAACGGGTGATCGGTCACTACCCGGATGGAGTGCGCCTGGAAGTAAGGCCGGAGTTTTCTGGCCGAAGGCCCGAAACAACCAATACGAACGCCAGCTTCTCTAGGATTTGGTGTCTGAGTTCTGCCTTCCTTAGAAACCTACTGACATAGTAAACTGGAAGCTGTTTTCTACCTTCCTCCTGAACCAGTACGGAGCTTACTACCTCGACCCCCACTCTCAGGTACAGGGCTGGGCCCTCCCGCCTCCTTTGGACCTTGGAGTATTGGAGCATGTGTGAGTTGTTATTTCAAAGCTTTGAAATCCTCCTCACACTCGGGGGTCCATTCGAACTTCTTGCTCCCGCACAACAACTTGAAGAAAGGTGAGCACTTCTCCTCTGCCCGAGAGAGAAACCTTCTCAACCCAGCGGGAGTGGAGCCCAACCATGACAAGGTGAAAGTCATATTGGAGTTGGAATCGCCGAAGAACGCGAAAGAGATCCAGCGCCTCACAGGGAAACTAGCCGGGTTAGGGGGGGGGGCTCGGGTTCCTCAACTTCGGCCACATAGTCTGTTAGGAAATTTGCCTCCGCTTGCGCCTTTATTGATAGTCTGGGGACAAACGAGATATCAAACTCACCCAGCTCTATTAACCATTTTTGCTAATCTCCCCGAGTGCTCTACCCCTTTCAGAATGTTGCGAAGGGGGTGATCGGTCACTACCCGGATGGAGTGCGCCTGGAAGTAAGGCCAGAGTTTTCTGGCTGAAGGCCCGAAACAACCAATGCGAACGCCAGCTTCTCTAGGATTGGGTATCTGAGTTCCGCCTTCCTTAGAAACCTACTGACATAATAAACTGGGAGCTATTTTCTACCTTCCTCTTGAACTAGTACGGAGCTTACTACCTCGGCTTCCACTCCCAGGTACAGGGGTAGGTCCTCCCCCCCCTTGGACCTTGGAGTAGTAAGGCATGTGCGAGTTGTTTTTTCAAAGCCTGTAAATCCTCCTCACACTTGGGGGTCCATTCGAACTTCTTGCTTCCACGCAACAACCTGAAGAAAGGTGAGCACTTCTCCCCTGCCCGAGAGAGAAACCTGCTTAACCCGGCCAGTTTCCCTGTGAGGCGCTGGATCTCTTTCGCGCTCTTCGGCGATTCCAGCTTCAATATGACTTTTACCTTGTCAGGGTTGGGTTCCACTCCCGCTGGGGTGAGAAGGTGACACAAGAACTTCCTCCTGCTAGCCACGAAGACATACTTATGGGGGTTGAGCCTCATCTTGAACTTCCTCAAAGTGTCTACCGTTTTTTCCATGTCTTGGAGGTGAGATCTGATGTTCCTGCTTTTTACCATAAGGTCATTTACATAAACCTCCAGGTTCCTTCCCCTTTACTCTCGAAAGACCCGCTCCATCATCTTTTGGTAAGTTGACCTTGCATTCTTCTGCCCAAAGGGCATCATCTTGTAACAGTAACACTCATCCCTCGTGATGAAGGAGAAATCTTTGATGTCGGGCGGGTGAATGCGAATCTGGTGGTAACCTGAAAAAGCATCTATAAAATTCATTGGAGAAAAACCGACGGCTGATTCAATCAACGCATCGATTCGATACAGAGGATAACAATCCTTACGACATGATTTATTCAAGAGAGAGAAATCAACACACATCCCCCATTTTAACCATCACCATATTGGAGACCCAGTCTGGATACTGGATCTCCGACACGTACCCGACCTTGAGAAGATTACCCATCTCCTCCTGGATGGGTCCAACTAGCTTGTTGGCGACGGATCTCTTCTTCTGTCGGATGGGACGAGTGTTGGGATCAAGATTGAGACGGTGACAAGCCATGTCAGCATCGATCCCTGACATGTCTGCCGCGCCCCAGGAGAAGATGTCGACGTTTTGCTGGACGCAGGCTAGGATCCTTTCCCGGTTCTCTGAGCTGAGCTCCCCACTGATCCTCACTTTCTCCAACCTCCCTGGCTGGGAAAGAACCTCCATCTCTACTACTTTCCCCACGGCCTCCAGTCAGGTCTGCTCCTCCCATTCGCCCTCTCTCCTTGGACGGGTGCCTCTTCCTCCACCTCTCTGACGATCATCTCTCAGTCCCGGTCTCCTAGCAACTCATCCAGCCCATCCACTTGGTCGCAAATCTCTTCTCCTTCATCCTGGTCCGCCTTCCCCGCAACTTCTTCTAACTTCTCCACCTCCTTCACTCCATCGATCAACTCAACCTCCTCCTCTTCTACCACTCCTTCTAGCCCTGCTCGCTCTTACATCTCCCTTCCCATCTCCTCGGCTCCCGCCTGCGGGAGATAGTGTTGACGGCTATTACGTAGCATTGCCTCGCTACCTTCGGGTCTCCCCTGACCCTGATCTGGACTCCCCTCACAATGAACTTCAAGCGCTGGTGGAACGAGGACGGGACTCATCTAAACTCGCTGATGAGTGGCCGCCCAAAGATGACATTGTAGCTGCTCGGAGCGTCGACAATGACAAACTCCCCCCCCCCCCCCAATGTCACATGAAGGCCGACTCCCCCCTTCCACTTCCTCTACCCCGAGAACCCAAACAGCGGACCATCCGAGGCCAACACCCTCCTCGACTCCACCTTCATCTCATCGAACGCATTCTTAAAGATGACATTGACTGAGCTTCCATTGTTGACGTGGATCCGTGAGACGGTGAAATTCTCGATGGAGGTCTGAATCACCAGCGCATCGCATAATGAATCCTCGTGATCTGGCATGTCCTTCCAAGAGAAGGTGATCTTCTCTTCTAGGGGTGGGGCTTGGGATGTCAAAGCTACGCTCCAACGGTACATGGTGTGGAAGCTCGCTCTGCGGGTGGCCACGATCCCCACCCTCAATGGATCACCCCAATACCTCCTCGGGTGCCCACGTCTGCTCTATCCACACATCGGTCCTCTTCCTCCGCCCCACTGGTTACCTCCTCTATCCTCACCGGCTGCTGCTGCTCCCTTAGGCCTTTCGCCCTCCTGATCTCCAAGAACTCGGGGTAGGTGGCTGTCGCGTGACCCTCCTCCTGATGTAAGTCACAGTATGACAACGCCACCCCTCTCTCCGTCCCTCCGCTGGCTAATTCCTTCTCCTGACTCATGCTCCTCTCCCTCTACCCCTACCTCGGCCGATCGCCATAGCTTGTTGTGGCAGGGGTAGGAGTGGCCTCTGGCCTTGTCTCCATCCCTCCCCTGACCTCCATGGAGGTTCCACCTCTTGGGGCAAACCCTCTTATTTCGCCCCGCGTGGCCCCTCCTTGCTGCCTCCACCCCAGCTCCTGAGGTATCAACTCCTCCCTCCTTCTCGCTTCTTGCTGCCTTGAACCTCCTTGTTATCTCGACTAAGAGTTACTAAACCTTGCCAGCTTCTTGGCGAATGCCGGGTTTACCGCCTCTCCCTCAATCTCCTTCTCCCTCTCTCTATCAGCTCTTCGAAGGACAAGGGTGGCTTCCGATTCAAGCTCATTTTGAAGAATCCTTCGCGCAACCCCACGCCGAATGCGAGCTAGAGGGTGAATCCTGACACCTCCTAAATGAGCAAGATCTCCTCCTGGAACCTGTCTACGTAGCTGACCAACGATTCCTCTACTCCCTGTTGGATCAAAAAAGAGTGCCTCAACACTCTTCTTACTCTTCTTCGAAGCACAACTGGAAGCTTCGGCGCAAGTCCTCGAACGCATAGATCGACCTCATCGGGAGCTGGTGAAATCAGTGCCTTGCTTTCTCCTTCAAGGTGATGACAAAAAGATAACACTTGAATGCGTCTGACATCGGCCTGATGAAGACTATGTCTTCGAACCACTGCAGGTACCCGACAGAATCATCCTTGCTAGTGTAATACGTCATCTCTGGCTCCTTGAACCCTCCTGGAATTGGCGCAGAAACTACCAGTTTGCAGAATGGGCTCCCGCTGCTCGAAGGTCTCGCATGTTCCACTCGCGCTGACCAGCTCGCAGGTCGGGGCCGCACTTCCAAGGTTGGGGAAGAGCTCTCGCCCAGCTAGATCTTGCTCCTGCCTTCCACTCGACACCTCCTTACCTGGCCTCTGTCCCGAGGCGTTCTCGCCCATCCCTGACGACGTTACTACTTTGACCTGCGGGGGTCGAGCACTCGCCCTGTGGCCCGACGATTGTGAAGTGGATAGTCTCTTTGACCTCTCTCTTGAACTCTTCCAACATCCCAACCGTAGCCGGCACCGTAGGCAGTGACGAGCTGTCGTGGTCAGTACTTTGCTCATCATCTTTAGCTATGGAACTCTCTCAGGATTTTCTTGTGCAAGCTGCGTTCCACGCTCACCGCACCAAAAATGTTGGAAATGAGATTCGTCCCAATGAGGAGTTCAGACCCAAAAGAAGGGAAACCCGCACCTACTTTTCCCGAGAGAGGACGCTAAGCTGAAGACTCAAAACTTGACACAGACCCTGACTGCAACACAGAGGACCCACCACACACCCGGAAGATCTTTGAGCGCTTCCCCTTCCAAACCAAAGCTGAGTTGGGCACCTTGGAGAGCCTTTAAAGCTAATCACGAACAACCTGAGGAAGAGGAAGCCAAATGAAAAACTGGATCCCTTCAAAGGTGCCCTTCAGGGTCTATTTATAGTTTTTGTAGCGAGTCCTGCCAATATCACAATTTTGTCTTTTTGGTTTTGCTAAGCGCACCCCAAATTGACTTGTCAACAATCAAACTCCGCTGTTTGGAATGACTATCAACAGACAAATACAATAAATATAATAGTGCACGACGACTGTTCCTGGATGACGAGTTCCCTGATGGAACCGGCCCCTAGCCTCCGACTCGCCTTACACTCTAAGACGAGTGCCTTCACAAACGAGCACCCGCCTGGGTTGGCGAGTTCCCGATGAAACCAGCACTCACCCGCATCTCTAGAGTGACGTCTGCCTGATGAAATCTGCACTCGCCCGCCTCTACGGAGTGGCGAGTGCCTAATGAAACCGGCACTCGCCCGCCTCTATGGCGAGTTCTTGAACACTCTCTTGCCTGGGGCGAATGTGGTCCTTCCCAACTCGCCCCGCTGACTAGGTGCTCGCCGCTCTTAGGCGAGCGCAAGCCTGCTTCCCCGGCTCACTTGGAGCTGTGGAGTCGCTCTAGTTCGTCCACTCGGCGAACACGGGGTTGTACACAATTCATGAGATAAGATATAATTATAATGAATAAAACACACCTATTCTTTCTAATAATGTTGCAACAGATACTCTAGGTTACCCCACATCCTTGGCTGTTAGCTACGGATTCTATCCCAGCATGGTTGGCCTGAAAACTACCAACTCCTCCCTTATCATTGACCTTTTATGCAATCCCACATCCAACACATTGTTCCACCTTATTTGTACCTTTCTCCAGTACAAGGATTGCCTCTTTGTCGACTCGTCGCCGATATGTTACCGCAACATCCATCGAGGGTCATTATAACTTGGAATGCGGGAGATGGTGTCTCCCAATTTCCCTTGTTCTCTTCTTCTTCTTCCGCTATCAGGCCTTCTTGTGCAGTGGTTATTTCTTGAGGCCGAACTTGTAGCCAAAATAATTAGTTTTCATAACTTGCTCTCTCTACATGAAGAGCTCTCTCATAAGGGCAAATTATTAAGGTGCACGGGGGTATTGATTTTAGTTTCACATCTAATACGTGAAAATATGGTGCTAGAAATACCAAGTAGTTGATCCTCCCTCATTGGCTTAAACGTTTGAGTTGAAAATGCTTTTAATCACTAGTGTATTGGGCCTCATCTTTCATCAACCTTGAATTTGAGATCCTAAAATTAGTAGCAAGCCCATGCTCTAGTGCTTAAGCTTTTGAGGTGATCAGTGCCAGTCTGTTGACATATTGACCTTAACTATGTTTTGGATGTATCCGGCTGGCAACAAATGTCTCATTGCTTAATTGAAGCATCGTTTTGTTTATCTATTTCTTCAATTAGATTTAAGAATGAGGTTTATGTTTATATATCATGTTTTATTATCTAACAATACATAAAATTTCTAAAATAGTAAATATACTCCATGGTTAAGCTCCCACAGCTAATACATTTGATTTTGGAAATTTTATGATAATTTTTCTGTTTCAGGCGAAGATTTAAGTGATTTGGCCGTGGAATATTCATTATGTCCTTCAAAAGAAAACGGTGGGATGCTGGGTTGGGTTCGTAGAGGGCAATTGGTATGCCATGACTGCTACTTTAAATTATAGCTTTATTGAAGGATTTTTATCTTTATAATCTTAGAAATTATATTCCTTCTGATTACTATCCTGTTAGGCTTGTTACTTCACTTTATGTGGCTGAATGTAGCAACCTTATAGAAGTTAGGACTACTGTTTGTAAAAATTTGCGATAAGCGGAAAACGGGACACCAGGCGCAGGAACACTCAATCAATCTGAACCCAAGCAACCAAATGCAACCAGAAGAGTAAAAATCTTGTACTATAAAAAAATCTTTACAGAGCGAGGCATACATGACGAGACATGATTACCGATGTACCTGATGAAACAGAAAAAATACAAGACAAGAAATAAGCCGCGCGGACTCAAAGAGTAACCGCCGGCTCTGCTGCTTACCGCTACGGAGTCCCCTGAACCTCCTAAGTCGCCAACACGCAACCTAGCCGCGTGGACTGCCCGTTATTCCAAAGCTGAAAGGAACTCTGTCCGCTGAACTGCAAGCCGCCTGGCCGCGAGGTCGCCTAACCGCTAGATTGCGCGGACTGCTGTTGTCACTGAACTGAACAAGCCGCCAGATGCGGACAACTTATTGAACTGGGAAACAAGTTGCAGAAGAAAAGACCGCCTGATCGCAAGCCGCGACCTGATGCTAACCGCTGGTTGTAACCTGCAGAATCCGCACTGAACCTGACCGAAGTCAGAACCAAGTCCCTGGCTCCTCAGCATAATCCGCACAACCAGCACAACACAAACCGGTCAACCTCATCAAACCGCGGGGATAGAAAACTCTAACCGTAGCAACTTCCCGCGAGTTCACTTACTGTTCACTCGGTATTAATTGATGTGACAGAGGGTCCTATTTATAGGCGCGAAAAGGAGTGATCACCGCCCTAACACTAGCAGATAGGAACACCGCCCTATCTCGCGGCGAGAATAGAGTGTATCCGCCAACCTGCGGACACAAAACAAGTCGCCGCGACTAACCCGCTGAGGTCGCACCACCATAACAAAGCTCCAGGCAAGCCGCCCAACCACAAAGACTTGGTCGCCAACCAGGCGGACTCTGCGGATACAAAATCAGTCTGTTCTTCTGCGGATACCTCTTTAGTCCGCATTCCCCGAGCTCGCAACCAGAACATAACGGACAGCTGCCGAGCTCGGCGGACAAGGAACCAGGCCGCAAACCCGCACGACCTACTAGACTGAGCCACCCTGAACTTGGTGCAGATCCAGACCAAGACCGCATCACCGGCCAACCCGACAATACAGCGGATAACCATCCTATCCGCCCGGTTACTCCAGGGAACAGACCGCCAACCAAAAACAAGCCGACCTGACAAGTCGCCGCCCTCTGTCCGCACATGCCGCACAGACAAACCGCCCAGGCCTCCCAGGACGCCCACTTTCACTTCAATAATTTCAACACTGTTTGTGCCATTCAAAGATTTTCTTGCTAATTTGTACATAATGCCAACACAAGTTACTAGATATTGTAGTTGAACAGGGATGAAAGAGGCTTTTGAGAATAAAGTGGAAATTCATGTAATTTTCTTCACTTAATGTAGATCTATCATCCCTTTGCTTACAACCTATTGATTTAGGGTTAGACACATATGTTGTAACACGGTAGTAGAGCAAGCTACGCCCGAGTGCTCACTCTCAAATTGTCTACATATAAAAATAAGCTCACGTATTAGAGATCAATGACCATATATGTGGAGAGGGAATGTTTAGAATGTATTTGCATTTTGCACACCAGTAAACTCATGTAGCTCTGTGCATTTGATATTTATCATGATTGATGTAGACCGGAATTCTCGAGTCAATTTTAAATAAAATAAACTGGATTTCTCTTTTAAAACTTGTAGCGCAAGCAGGATATTCTTTAGCAAATGGTAAGCAACAATCGATCCCAATCTTGTAAACGCGCATATGGGCCTAACATTCGCTCATAACCAGCAATATGACATGACTCTTCCACAAGCACGTGAACAAAGATGGACAAGGGCGTTTTAAAATTAACGACAAAAATGTTCAACATTAATTAAGGCAAGCTTGCTCTAAATTTAAGATCAACTAAATATTAAGCATATCTTTAGACTAACATGCAATGAGCAAGAGATAAAATTAAAGGATTTACCAAAGGCTCGCGACTAGAATGATGTTGGTTCATGGGAAGAAAATGACAGATCTGACATCAGTCTTATGGCGCATAGGGCTGGCGGAATTAAGTTTTTGGCGTCAACTTGGGTTCTAGTTTGCCGGAAGTAAACTCGCGTGTCGACGACAACCCCAGAACTTCCGTCGCATCTGCAGAAGGGAGTGGCCGACAGTGTTGTCGTGATCACTAGTCACTAGACGAATGCGTCGAAGTTGACGACGACAAAAAGGCTTGACGATAGCGGCAATCGAGATGAAGGTCGGCGATGCAAACTCTGGCGGAGGCAAGCGAGGAAAGTTTGCCGAAGCCTTGGGACTGACGGACGGCGGTACAAACAGGGAAGGCGTCGTCGATGCAGGTGGCGTGTGAGGGAAGGGGATCGGGCTGGCTCCCGACAAAACAGAGGAAACTTTGTTTGGTCGATATTGCCAAGCTACCCCATTGAATGGGGGGATAGTATTTAATAGATATTATTCCAATTATTTTGTTCGGCAGTTTTGGTAAAGAGTAAAAAGGGAGTGGACTTGCTATTTTAGATACGAGACTTTTCTAAAATTATGATTTCCTTCTTTAGTTTTCAAAACAGGATTTAATTTTAATTTATACATTACCTAAAATAAAATATGCTTAATTATTTTAGAGTGCTTGCCTTAAATAACCTATTACCTAATTTGATGAATCTATTTATTTAGGGATATATTGGACGATCACACCAATAAGCCGCAACAAGCGCGCTTAGTAATATGCATATGCGCTAATACATGCACTACAAAATACCAAATCAAAATGCATAAAATAAAATGACAATGCGTGAAATAAAATAAGACATATGATGCGACGCAGGTTGCATCAATGATCCCCTCTACTTGCATATTATTGAAGCCAAATTATTCCACTTGATTCTAGCACCTAAAAGCTGGTCGACCTCTGGTTTACTTAGCCGAAGTTAGGACAAGGGAGAGGAGGAAAAGTAAAAGAGAAAAAATATATTAGGATGTCCCTTCACCAACCTAGGAGTGTGAAAAAAATTCCCGTTTGAAAATCAAGATTACAAGTTTCACGAGAGGAAGTTTTTTGAAAATAACTTGGGTGTGTGGGCTCGAGGCGCTTTGGGTTAGGGTTCTCTTCATTTGAGTTCAAGTGCTCGCCATAAATGTATAGGAGATTGAGTATTGTTACCCGATGTGTGCAACTCTTTTAGGCTGTGTTTTATATTAGTAATGAGAGATTCTATCCTTTTCGATAAATTTTTTTTGAGCATTTAAGGGTCTGTTTGGGACAGCTCTGGCGGATTGAAAAGCTGCTGTCCGGATAGAACTGTTTTAAAATAGATCTCTGGGCAACAGTTTTGAAAAGCTGCAGAGTGTTTGGGTGTTCTGTGCAGAAGTGCGCTTTGAAGAAATAGAGCGAGAGCGGGAGGAGGCGGGAGTGTCGGCTCCGGCGAGATGTGTCAGCTCCGGCGAGACCGTCGGCTCCCGCGAGTTGCAGGAAGAATTGGAAAAGTCGGGGCCGGTAGATTTTCAAAACATGTGAGAGAAAAAGCTATTTTGCGGGAGCAGAAGCTGGGGGGAGGGGGATTTCCGAAAAGCTGCAAAACAGCTCCAGATTTACGAAAAACTCTTCATAAGGAGCTGTCTCAAACACAGAAAAAACAGCTCTGGCGGCTGTAATAGAGATTCTCCAGCCGCCAGAGCTGCGCCAAACAGACCCTAAATCTTTCATGATATTCTCCAAACTCTCTAAATTTTTTTTGAAATGCTTAAATAGTTAAAATATTTAAATATTTTAATGAGAGAAAATATTCAAGTTAAAATGTTTGAAAAAAATAAAAATGTTAACTTAGCTATACTATATTTTTTTAATAAGAAAGAAGGATTTTTTTCTGAACTCCAAAGAACATGAATTTTTTTTTTAATAGGAACGTCTCATTTTCGATAGGAGTGAATCAAATTGCTCTGATGCCTAACTGATGTAACCCAAAAATCTTGATTTAATTTTAAATAATTAATCTGAGATCTATTTCAATTTATGCGACACAACGAGACTTTCACGAATAATATGATGTGACATGCTATCTAAGGTTCTCAAACGCACAAAAAGGGCTAACATTTGCTGGCATTCAACATTATGAATTGATTCCTCCACAAACAAGCTGTGCTACATACAATGATGAGAATGACAAAATTATTAACAAGTGAATAATAAAGGGAATTAGGACAATACAATATTTTCAATTACAATAAACATGCACAATGATACTTTTGAGTTTTGGGAAGCTCTGGAATTTTCGTAATCAAATCAATAAAGCATAATATTAACATATCACATCATGAGCAGGAGAACGACGGGAGGGATACCTACATATCGAGAGTGAAGTATCAGAATTAATATGGCACTGTTGGTAGATGGTTGGACTGAGGTGAACAATGTTTGTAATCGACATTTGTGGCTGGAGGGTGTAGTTCCGACGAAGGATCATCAATTCTGTCGGGGAATGACAAAGCAATAGTCTCCAGAGGCCCAAGGAGTGCCTGATGGAGTCGACGAGGAAATCTGGAAGGGACTCAAAGAGGATTGGAGCTTTTGTGGTTAGGGAGACGAGATCGATGAAGGGGTCGTCGAAGCCGATGAGGAATGGAAGGGTGTTGGTCACCAGAGCCTAGGGGGTGATGGTCGGTTGTTGCGAGCCTAGGTGAAGTCCTATAGGAGACTGAGAGCATGAACGGGGATGTTGTCGCGTATGGAAGGATGTCGGTTTGACTTCCAAAAAGCCGAGAAAGGTTTTTGCTTTTCGATTTGTCCTAAGTTGTTTGCATAAGAGATGGGGGCCGATTCTTATGAGAAAAGGTTGTTGCGGACTAACTCTGTGTCTCGGTCGGACCGGAATAAACTGGACCGCCTTAGCTCTCGGGACGGTCGAGCGCACACACAGTCAATGAAGATTGAGAGTTGACACAAGAGGTTTTAACGTGAAAAAATCCCTAAAATGGGTAAAAAACTACGTGACTGGATCTGTGCCGGTCAAAGTCCACTATCAGGTTGCGGTTACAATATGTTTGGAGAATCGAGGGTGACAAGCTGCTCCTCGTTACAACTTGGAGGTGAGAGAATTTCTGACTTGCAACGGACAACAGGTTGCGCTGAGGGAGTGCTAGATGCCAACTTGGTGGCTGGTGCGCTTGAGCGCTGGTGATGGTCGTCTTCTTCTTTTCTCTACGTACTTGGGAACTTGGATATTCCTCCGGCTCGTAGGCGGCTTGAAGATGACCCGAGGGAGGAGTTCGACAGAGCTCTGTTTGAGGAAGAAGAAGACTCCGGGAGCAAAAAGTGAGAAATGAGGAGGTCTGAGGCTTCTTTTATAGCCTCCAGGAGGTTGTTATGGCGGGCCCCCCACTAACTTGGTGGTTAGTGGGTGGTTACCTCTAGATCGGACGGTGATGAACGTTCTGTAGTGATCGGGCGGGGGCCGACCTGCAAGCGGCGGCGGAGGTTGGCGGCGGCGGCGGTGGACGGTGGCGGCCGGGCGGCGACGGACGGCGGCCGACGACGGGCGGTGGCGGCGGGCGGCGGCGGCGGGCGGGCGGCGGCGGCGGTAGTTGTTGAATGATAGACACACATGATTTCTCATATTTAGGAAGAGATCATGAGGAGTGGGTTGACCGGTCAAACCCAGGATCTCCAGAATAGGAGAAATCATGGGGGAAGTGGTTAAACACACACCCAAGGCTTTAAATGGAGCCTCATCCCCATCAATTGCCCCCAAATCCTTTGTTGTCGGAGGTTGGCACGAGTGAGAGAACAAGGATTTTCCTCCATTCTCTTCGACCATGACGGCGACGAGTGAAAGGCCAGAAACATCGGGGAGCGGCGCCCGACGAGCCCAGGTAAAAATATGTTAAAAGATTTCTGAGGGAGAGAAAAGACGGCGAGAGGAAGCGTCAGCGTGGCGGCGGCCACCGCGCGGGCACGCGAGGAGGTGCGCAGACATGCGAGGAGGCGCGCGGGTGCGTGCACCTGGCCGCGCGCGCGTCCCTGACCGAGCGCTCGGGCGTGCGCGTACCAGGCCGCGCGAGCGGGTGCGCGTGCGCGTGCGCGTGCGCCTGGGTGCGTGCGCAGCACTGCACGCACATCGCGCGCACGCACTGTGAGCGCACACCCGGTGCGCGCTACGCACCGGGCCGCGTGCGCGTGCCTGGATGCGCGTGTGTGCGCGTGCATCGGGCCGCACACGTGAGGGTGCACGTGCGTGCCGGATTGTGCGTGTGCTAATGTGCTTGCGCGGGTGTGCTCTGCTGCACGAGGTCCGTAGGTATTATGCCTTGCGCGTGTGCACGGTCGGGGGCGCCCCTTGCTTGCTTCAAGAGGGCCTACCCTTTAATTTTACTGTGCGAGGCGCGCTTTCCTACGACACCTGACTTTTTTCCTTTCTGGTGACATGACTTGAAGCGCACCACGAGACCACTGCGTCTGCGCTCCTCTCTTACCAAGGACCAGGTCGTCATTTGGAGAAAGAAATTCGAGCTGTCTGCTGATTTAGAAGTGAAAATTCTGCATGCCGAGGAGAGAGTGCAAAATCCCCCCCGAGGCTGGCTGACGGTCTGCGAGAGTACTTTGTGGTCTGGCTTCCGGTTCCCGCCTTGCGAGGAAGTGACCGAGAACTTGAAATTTTGCGGGGTGTCGATCTCCTAGTTTACCTCGTTGGGAGTAGTATGCTTTATGGGCATGGTTGTCTTCTTCCGCCAGCATGGCGGGAGACTTTCTTTGAAGTGTTTTTGAGAGTTGTGCGATGTCCGCTTTGATGGTGGGGAGCGTGTGGAGATTCATAGCAACAAGTGTTGGTTGGATTTCGAGGCTCGGATAGACCCTCGTCATGGGAACACCCTTTTTGGATACATCCGGAACCCTTGGCGCTTATCGGAGGTGTGGAATTCGCTCCCCGATCGTTGTCGCCGCCAGAAGGGGAATGAGCGGGAATTTTCCCCGGTGTTGGGGTTTTCGGAGCACCATGAATTGGCCATCTCCTGTTCAACATTTTCTCATTTGTGGAGGAGAAGTGCTTGCTGCAGTGCGACATATCTTCCGTCTCTGGGCGGACCGCTGAGACGTCTTTGGCTGGTAGTCGGAAACGGAAGGCCGTTGTAGTTTTTCGAGGTGGCGGGAGCGTGGTACCTTGTTCGTCTTCTCCGAGTAATGATTCTCCTTCCGGTGGCCGTGGCGGTTCGCCTCCCGAGGTGCGGGTGCTTGGTTCGTCTCCCCCCAGGTCTTCTCCTGTGGTGGCAGTGGCTCCGAGGCTATCTTCTCCTTTGAAGGTTGTTGAAAGAGCTGAAAACTTGTATGTATTGCTTGTGTATATAAATACAAAGAGAGAATACAAATATATAGCAAGGGAAAATGAGAGGAGAGGTCCTATACATGATGTGGGACTAATAGGAGAAGAAGGAAAAACAATAAAAACATGGGCCCAATAATGAGCTTTTTACATGGGCTTTTCTAACACTCCCCCGCAAGCTGGAGCGTATAATTCGTATGCGCTAAGCTTGGACAAGCATTGATAGAAGAGAGTATTGGAAAGAGCCTTTGTGAGGACATCTGCAAGTTATTCAGTCCCTGAAACATGCTTCAGGTCGAGCTTCTTCATTTGAACCTTTTCCCGGATAAAGTGACAATCGACTTCAATATGTTTTGTTCTCTCGTGGAAGACCGGGTTCTTGGCTATATGTATAGCAGCTTGGTTGTCACAGAGGAGGAGAGTTGGAGAAGGGAGCTTTACACCCAGATCGGTAAGAAGACTTTCAAGCAAAGTTAGTTCAAAAACCACTGAAGCCATTGCCCGGTATTCTGCCTCAGCTGATGATCGAGCAACAACCGCTTGTTTCTTGCTTCGCTAGGTTATCAAATGTCCTCCAAAATATGTGCAAAAGCCACTAGTTGACCATCAATCATCAAGAGAACCTGCATAATCAACATTAGAATATGCCACCAATGTTGGAGCTGAAGATGAGGTTTTGTATACCAGTCCTTGATCAAGAGCCGTCTTAAGGTATCTGAGAATGCGTTCAACGGACTGAAGATGAGATCTTCGAGGGGAATGTATATACCGACTGACAATACCAATAACGAAGGAAATATCTGGCCTGGTAACCGTGAGGTAGATCAATTTTCCAACGAGGCGACGATAGTATTCTGGATTCTGGAGTAGGAGATCTGAGTCAGAAGCCGGAGCGCACAACATGTGATTTGCATCCATTGGGGTGTCAACCGGCTTACAACCTGAGTAACCAGCATCATGAAGGAGGTCAAAGCAATACTTCCGCTGAGAGAGGACGAGACCATCTGGTCGTCTGGCAACCTCAAGACCCATGAAGTACCGAAGGGGCCCCAGATCTTTTGTTTGAAAAACTGCGCTCAAGTGTAGTTTGACCTCCTGTATTCCTTTAGAGTCGTCTCCTGTAATTATGATATCGTCAACGTATACTAACAGAAGAACCGTTTCCGTTGTTCGGTGACGAGTGAACAATGAGAAGTCTGCCGAGCTCCGAGTAAAACCAACCTCCCGAAGGGACTTACTGAACTTGTCAAACTACGCCTGTGGGAATTGTTTGAGACCATACAAAGCTTTCATAAGGCGACATACCTGAGACTCCCCCGTGGTCTCAAACCCAGTAGGTTGCTGCATATACACTGTCTTCTGGAGATTGCCATTCAGAAAGACATTATTAATATCCAGTTGGAGTAAGGGCCATTGACGATGAACAACCACGAAGATGAGGACTCGAACGGTGTTGAGTTTGACCATCGGAGAAAAAGTTTCTTCATAGTCAAGCCCCTGCTGTTGGGTGAAGCCACGAGCCACCAGGCGAGCTTTCAGTCGGTCAATCGTCCCATCAGCAGCATGTTTGATTACAAAGACCCACTTACACCCAACCAGTTTCTGACCCGGAGGCAGGGGGAGAGAGTCCATGTCTGATTGGCCCAGAGAGCAGCCATTTCCTCCTCCATGGCGGCCCGCCAGCCAGAATGTTGGAGCGCCTCCTGCACAGAGGTAGAAACAGAAACCGAGGACAGTGAAGTAGCAAATGTCCGAAGGTGGGGAGAGAGGCGATGCAAGGAGACAAAGTTCGACATCGGATGAGCTGTAGAGGCGGACACCGGATCAGCAGGGCGCAGAGAAGCCGAGGTCGAGGTCGACTGCATAGGAGCAGCAAAATGAAGTGAGAGGCGAGTGTAGACACAGATAACAGGCGGCTTGGAAGGAGCAGGAGCTGGGTCATGAAGGACCTGTGAAAGATGCGCAGTAACGGGAACAACAGGCCGTGGGAGGGATGGCGGTGGAGGTGTCGGTGGTAGAGGAGTAGATAAGAAAGGTTGATCCTCCCGGAAGGTAACATCAGTAGATACGGAGACCTTTCGGGTAACCAGAGAATAACACACATAGCCCTTCTGAGTCCGGGAATAGCCGACGAAAATTTGTTTAGCCGCCCGGGGATCCAACTTGTCCGTGGATAGACCCAGAAGATGGACGAAGCAAGTGCAACCAAGGATTCTGGGTGTGATAGGGAAGGCCGGAGCGGAGGAAAATAGAATGCTGAACGGAGTGGCATGGTGGAGAATCGAGGAAGGGAGACGGTTGATGAGGAAGCAAGCAGTGGAGACCGCAAAGTTCCAGTAAACTTTGGGAACATGCTTGTGAAGCATGAGTGAGCAGGCAACGTCAAGCAGGTGTCAGTTTTTTCGTTCGACAATGTTGGTTTGTTGGGGGGGGGTGTAGGCACAGGATGTCTGATGAATGATACCAAACTCCGCGCACAGATTTGCGAATTCGTGGCTAGTGTACTCGCGAGCATTGTTAGTGCGCAACGTTTTTATGATAGTGAAGAATTGCGTACGAGTCTCTAGCACAAAAGCCCGAGACACGCGAGGAAGCTCGGAGCGATCACCAAGTATGTAAAGCCACGTCATGCGAGAGTAATATTTAATAAAAGTGATAAAGTAGCGATAATCGAAAATACTAGTAATTTTGTAAGGACCCCAAACATCGAAGTGCAGTAAATCAAAAGGAGCCGAGCTCCGAGTACAATGTGCGAGAAAAGAAGAACACGACTGCTTGCCGAAAATACAAGAATCACATTTAAAGGGAGGAAGAGATACATCAGGAAATGCCTTCTGAAGGACTGGCAGAGGGGCATGCCCAAGACGGCGATGCCAATCAACGGATGAGACAGAGGAAAGGACGGTAGGAGAAACATCGAGAAGGTAGAGCCCATTTTGCAGTCGACCCTTACCAATGGTAATTCGCGTCTGCCGATCATGTATCAAAAAAGCAGAAGAGGTGAATGTGACAGAGCAATCCATATCATTAGTAAGACGACCAACAAAAAGTAAATTGAATGGGGAGCCCGAAACATAAAGAGCCGAACGAAGAGAGATGGAGCGGTTGAGGAAGATATTAGCACAGCCGGAGACTGGAACAATCGCCCCATTAGCCACGATGATACACTTCGGATGAGCAGCATCCGAGTACTTGGGCGGCCACAATGAGGTGATGTGATGAGTGACACCTGAGTCCAAAATCCAGCGCGGACTGGAGGAAAAACATGCCATACCTGCAGTGGAGGTGGAGGTAACAAAAGCTGATGGAGGGCTGAGCAGCCCATGTAGTTGCTGTAGCTGGAGGCGAACGACCTCAAAGTCGGCACCAGTGGCAGAAGAGCTGTCAGCTGCAACAGCAGCAGTCAGACGAGGAGGGTAGCCATGTTTCTTGTAGCAAACTGCCTCAGTGTGGCCGTCCCGACCACAATAGGAACACTTTGGGTGGCCCCGACCACCACGCCCCCTTCCGCGGGAGCCCGAACGTCCACCACAAGCAGAAGACCGTGGGGGAAGTATGGGGGGAAGGGTTTGCTGGAGAAGGGCCGGAGAGGAGGGTGCAGGTTATCCGGGGACGGTGACACTCGAAGGATCATAGAGCAAATATCAGATAAGGAAGGAGTAGTGGCCGAAGCCAGAACCTGAGCACGAATACTCTGGAGGTGTGCCGGGACGCGAGCCATTATCATAACAATGCAAACGACCTCCTTTTGTGCTCGCTGTGCAGCGAGATCAAGGGTAGAAGGCTGATGCTGAATCCAGGCCTCCGCAAGAGTCTTAGCACGAGCTACAAACGAAGTCATGTCCGCCGCCTTGCCATCATCGAGAGTCTGAAGATCGGTAATAATGTCATAGAGGTGCTGGAGGCTGTCCTTGCTGGAGTATAAGGAGTGGAGCTCATCCCACATAGCCTTTGCTGTCTTATGATACATGACCATCTGGTAGGGCTCACCCTCCAAGGAATTGAGGAGCCACGTCTGAATGCAACCGTCGTTGCGCAACCAGTCGTCGGTAGGAGGAGGAGGTTGCTGAGTGAGATAAAGGATACACCTTTGGCCTGAAGAACTCGGCGAACCGAGTGAACCCATGAGATGAAATTCTTCTTTCCAGACCGGGAAATAGTGGTGATCCGCAGCTCATCACAGAGTTCAGGAGGAGCCGGGCGGTCTGCAGAGGGGTTAGCCGCCTGGCAAGTGGAGTCAACGAAGGATCCCATGTAGACCGGAGAGGCCGAAGCGAACAAGAAAGGACGCTGCGGGTAGACGAGGTCGCTACGGGAGAGCACTCTTGCACGACAAGCCCGCACGGTTTACAGAAGAGGCCGCAACGGGTAGTCAAGGCGACAAGCAATGAAGGAGAAAGGGAGGCTACGACCAAAGTGCGGAGCAACAAACCGCACTGTCACAGTGAGCACACTAGCGGCCAGAGAATGAGCGACAAGAGAGGTCGGCTCGAACAAAACGAGGGCGAAGGCGCAGCGATTAGGGAGGGAGACTGCGCGAGAAGGATAATCTGAGCGGCAAAGAGAAGGCAGCGGGTATGAGAAGCCGCGAGAAGAGGCCGCGAGTAGGAGAACTCGAGCGGCTAGAGAAGGCAGCTGGTATGAGAAGCGGCGAGAAGAGGCCGCGAGTAGCAGAACTCGAACGACAAGAGAAGGCAGCGGGTAGGATAAGCCGCGAGCGACAAGTGAGGGGAGACCTTCGCCTGATAAGAAGACAAGGACACGCGCGACGAAGAGACCGCACGACAAGGAAGAAACCGCAACGGACAGAAAACAGGTCGCGCGACGAAGAGACCGCGCGGCAAGGAAGAAGCCGCAACGGATAGAAAACAAGTCGCGCGACGAAGAGACCGCGCGACAAGGAAGAAGCCGCAGCGGACAGAACACTGGTCGAATCGGGAGAGGGTCTCACGGGTGAGGGAGAGAAAATGGTATAAAAGAGAAGGGGGGTGGGGGGTGGAACCACGAGAGAGAGGGAGAAGAGGCGGGTAGACCGCAGGGAGGCCGGCGAGAAGAGTCGGAGGAGTGGAAACCCGCAGATAGAAGCGGGTAGGAAAGAGGAGGCCGCAGAGCAGTCTGCGGACATGGGAGGAAGGCGGTCTGGGCGGTTAGAAAATGGGAAACCGCATGAACTGGGAACCTGACTCTGATACCTTGTTGAAAGAGCTGAAAACTTGTATGTATTGTTTGTGTATATAAATACAAAGAGAGAATACAAATATATAGGAAGGGAAAATGAGAGGAGAGGTCCTATCATGGTTATCATGATCTTACCTAGGATCTAAATCGGCACATCTATGACTGGGATCGCGATCCGAATCTTAGGATCTTTAGGATCGCGATCCTGACCCGATTCTACCAGTCTGGCCAAAGGTAATTATAAACATGTTCAATCCTATTTTGACCCCATTCAACCGGTCCAACGCCTATAACCCATTGTTTAACCTTATCTCAATCCCACCTCATGCTCCATCACAAAATCATATCATGATGTTTTACCGTATCCCAAGTGTTAATTGCTCACTGCAAACTGAGGCCAAGTGCGGCTTCTTCGGTCGCTTTCAGTTCAGATTTGTTTTTATTGTTAGTAAACATTTAGCGTCTTACTTGAAATTGAACTTAATATAATATTATCTTTTGAATTTAATTATTCAAAAAAAATATTTATTCACATACTACTCAATTTATTGATTTTTTTAATTGAGCATTAAATTTAATGATACAAAATTCAATTTTATTTTTTAGTCTTACTTTATGAATGTTATAGGATCTTGCAATCCTCAATCCAATCCTAAGATCTGATCCGATCCAACCTCAAAACGATCACACCTAGGATCTCGATTCTGACTACCTTAGATCCTATACATGATGTGGGACTAATAGGAGAAGAAGGAAAAACAATAGAAACATGGGTCCAATAATGAGCTCTTTACATGGGCTTTTCTAACAAAGGCGATGGATGAAGTGGTAAGTACTCTTGCTTGTGTGAAATTTTCTTTTTTCATCTTGTGACGCTAATTTTCATTTTCCTTTGTGCCGATCGAGACTCATGCCTCGACTGTTGTTACTTGGAACGACCACTTTGCGAGCTTGAAGGGTGGGTATTTGGCCCTTGAGGAGAAGCTCAGGTTGACGGGCTCACTTTCCTTCGCAAGGGAGGAGCATGACCGTGACGTTTCACGATTCCGTCGGATAGGGTCTGGGCTGAAGTCCGAGTTGGAGGATGCACGCGCGACATTGGAGGTAGAGAAGACACTGGTGGAGAGGACCACTCAGATGCTGAAGCATTCCCAGGAGGAAACCAACAGCTTAGAGACTCAGCTTCGGGAGGCGAGGGCCCAAGTGGAGATGCTATTTCTGAGAGCCGCGTGTCGGAGCTAAAGACCGCTGGACTTGCGGAATACTTGCAGTTGTTGGAGTACATGCGAGACCGTAACCTGATTGCGGAGGAGGTGCGTGACGAGATCTGGTCCAAGGAGGTGGAGCCTCAAGTGGAAGATGCCCGTGAGTTATCCCTCAGGCGTGGAGTGGCGAAGGCCTTCCGATTTGTTAGCAGACATCTAGGATGCGACACCTCTGGCTTTAGCTTTAATGACGTTTCTGAGGATGAGCGCTCTGATGTCGATGCTGCTGATGAGTAGCGGCCTCTTGTTTCTGTATTTGTGTGTTTTTGCATTCTTCCTCCAGCTATTTGTGTCTTGTATTGTTTTTGCTTAGCAGTTGTAGTGGACGCTCTTGTGTGTTGATCTGTATGACATCGTTATTTTTTATGTCATTTAGCTGTTTTGTTTTCCCTTTGTCTCTTTTGAGTGTGGGCGAAGTATTTCTCGCGAATTAGATTCGCAACTTCGTTTGCACAGTTTCATCCTGCGACTTAATTTGCACGGTTCTAGCCCGCGGCTTAGTTTGCACTGTTCCAGTCCGCGACTTAGTTTGTCCGGTTCTAGCCCGCGACTTGGTTTGCACGGTTCTAGCTCGCGGCTTAGTTTGCACGGTTCTAGCCTGCGGCTTAGTTTGCACGATTCTTGGTTTACACGGTTCTAGCCCGCGGCTTAGTTTGCGTGGGTTGTAATCGCGGCTTTGCCGTGTGGGGGGCAGTTGCTGCGAGGAGCGCGCTGCATGGAGGCCGTTGCTGTAAGGAGCGCGCTGCACGAAGGCAGTTGCTGTAAGGAGCGCGCTGTACGGAGGCAGTTGCTGTAAGGAGCGCGCTGCACGGTGGCAGTTGCTGTAAGGAGCGCGCTGCCCGTAGGCAGTTGCTGTAAGGAGCGCGCTGCACGGAGGCAGTTGTTGTAAGGAGCGCGCTGCATGGTGACAGTTGCTGTAAGGAGCACGCTGCCTGAAGGCAGTTGCTGTGAGAAGCGCGCTGCACGGAGGCAGTTGCTGTAAGGAGCGCGCTGCACGGGGACAGTTGTTGTAAAGAGCGCGCTGCCCGAAGGCAGTTACTGTGAGGAGCGCGCTGTACGGAGGCAGTTGCTGCAAGGAGCGCGCCTCACGATGGCAGTTGCTGTAAGGAGCGCGCTGCCCGAAAGCAGTTGCTGTGAGGAGAGCGCTGCACGGGGGCAGTTGCTGTAAGGGGCGCGCTGCCCGAAGGCAGACGCTGTAAGTAGCGCGCTGCCCGAAGGCAGTTGCTGTGAGGAGCGCGCTGCACGAGGGCAGTTGCTGTGAGTAGCGCGCTGCACGGGGACAGTTGCTGTGAGGAGCGCGCTGCACGGGGGCAGTTGCTGTGAGGAGCGCGCTGCACTGGAGCAATTGTTGTAAGGAGCGCGCTGCCCGAAATTAGTCGCTGTGAGGAGCGCGCTGCACGGAGGCAGTTGCTGTGAGAAGCGCGCTGCACTGGGGCAGTTGCTGTGAGAAGCACGTTGCTCGAAGGCAGTGGCTGTAAGGAGCGCGCTGCTCGAAGACAGTCGTTGTCAGGAGCGCGCTGCCCGAAGACAGTTGCTGTGAGAAGCACGCTGCACGGGGGCAGTTGCTGTGAGGAGCGCGCTGTACGGGGGAAGTTGCTATGAGGAGCGCGCTGCCCGAAGGCAGTTGCTGTGAGTGTAAGTGGATGCCTTTGTACTTGGGCGAAGTGAGTATGTCTTTCAAATTGCGCGGATGATGCTTGCCTTCTATAGGCCTAAAATAAGAAAACTTTTAAAGTTATTAGAGTTACAGTCGTAAGACTGTTCTTGTGGAAATTTGCATGAAGAATTCGTAAGAAAGTAAAACTGATAAACGCTGCAATGTGCAGAGCCCTGCTGATAGCTATGAAGCCCCCTCTTGGGCTGGACGACTTTGGGGTTCCCCCCCCCCCCCCCCAGTCCGTTCTAGCAAGCGGTTGGCCGATTTCCTATCAGTGGATTTTGTGCTTAGCCCTGTAAGAATCTCCCTAGGTGGCCTTGTTTGATGAGATACTCGATATCCTCCTTAAGTTTTGAGCAGTCTTCTGTGTCGTGTCCTCGTCCATGGTGGAACTCACAATACTTTGTTTAGTCCCTCATATTTTTAGCGAGGGGCCTGAGCTTGCGGTGCGCCTCGCTGCCTTGGATTGCGTAGAGCACATTTGTTCTGGAGGTATTGAGAGGCATGTAATCCTGGGGTGGCTGATCTCTCTGTTGGTCACGTCGGCGTTGCCCGTTCCAACGTTCTTCTCGGAATCTTCCTTCTTGGTGTTGAGGTGCCAGTTTCATCTCCCTCTTGCGTTTCTGGTTCCCGTCGAACTATTGACGATGAGCTTCAATAGTCTCGTCTGCTGCGATCTGCGCCTATAGACAGTGTACGAGGTCTTGGTAGCTAGGGATAGTTCCCTCATTAATGCAGGATAAAAGCCGCTAGGACGGAGACCCCCAAGTAACACCCCTCTTAACAACTCTGGGTCGACACCTGTGATTTGGCGAGCTTCTGCAGAAAACCTGCGGAAGATGTCCTTCAAAGACTCCCCTTCATTCTGGCCGATGCCTGATAAGTGGGAAGGGTCGCGGACGATCCTCCGATTCACTATAAACTGATCCGCGAACTGTCTCGCTAGCTCTGTGAAGTTGGGAATGGTGCCCACCCTCAAGGAGTGAAACCATGCGCGAGCATGCCCCTTGAGAGTGGTTGGGAACATTTGGCAGAGTAACTGATCAGGCGCGTTGTAGATCCTCATAATGGTAGTGAAGTGGTTGACATGCTCCAACAGATCGTCTGTTCCGTCGAACGTCTCGATGTTTGGCAGCTTAAAACCATGAGGAATTGGATGAGCCAGGATTTGTGGTGCGAGGGGGGAGCCTTGGCAGAGTGGTCGGTGAGTATGAATGTCTCGTTGTCCGGCTTGCCGGTATTCTTCTGCGATCACCTCCCGAATCACTTCCCGGGTGAACCTCTCGAGTGGGGGAAGTCGGGCCTCGTCTTCCCAGTTCTGGCGGTGTCGCCCAGTTTCAGTCCCTCCCCGAGTCGGGTGAGTGGAGCTGGCGGCGTCAGAGTATTCTTCGGACGCCTCTTATCTTGGAGCTTCTTGCGCCATACCCTGATTTGGCTGTGGCGGATTAACTGGTGCTAGACGAGGAGCAGGAGACGCTCCCAGATTCCTGAGCCGAGCAAACATTTCAGTTTGCTGCTCCTCCATTTGTTGAACTTGCCCCTCGAGGGCGATGACTGGCGCGAAAGCGGCCTCTGCAGTCAACGACACGTCCACTACAGAGTGGGAGCGTACTGGTTCAGTGTGTCATTCTTGGACGAATCCTTCAGCTGTGCGGGCGCTTCTTTTCGCCATTGAAGCGGAGATTGAATGTTGCAAAAGAGGGAGGTCTTGACTTCTGAAGGATGTTGAGGATCGTGTTCCCATAGACGACGTCAAACTGTTGCGGACTATCTCGGCGTCGCGGTCGGACTGGAATAAACTGGACCGCCTTAGCTCTGGTGACAGTCGAGCGCGCACACTGTCAATGAAGATTGAGAGTTGACACAAGAGGTTTTAACGTGGAAAAACCCCTTAACTGGGTAAAAAACCACGTGACCGGATTTGTGCCGGTCAAAATCCACTATCAGGTTGCGGTTACAATATGTTTGGAGAATCGAGGGCGACAAGCCGCTTCTCGTTACAACTTGGAGGTGAGAGAGAATTTCTGACTCGCAACGGACAATAGGCTGCGCCGAGGGAGTGCTAGATGCTAACTTGGTGGCTATTGCGCTTGAGCGCTGATGATGGTCGTCTTCTTCCTTTCTCTGCGTACTTGGGGACTTGGATGTTCCTCCGGCTCGTAGACGGCTTAAAGATTACCCGAGGGAGGAGTTCGACAGAGCTCTGGCTTGAGGAAGAAGAAGACTTCGGGAGAGAAAATGTGAGAAATGAGGAGCCCTGTGGCTCCTTTTATAGCCTCCAGGAGGTGGTTATGGCGGACCCCCCACTAACTTGATGGTTAGTGGGTGGTTACCTGTAGATCGGACGGCGATGGACGTTCTGTAGTGATCGGACGGTGGCCAACCTGCAAGCGGCGACGGCGGGCGGCGGCGGCAGCGACGATCGGCGGTGGCGGTCGGCAAAGGTGGGTAGTGGCGGCCCGGTGGCGGCGAACGACAGCGGGAGGCGGTGGTTGGCGGCGAGGGGCGGCGCGGAGGCCGACCGGCGGTGGCGGCGCCGGTCGGCGGCGGCGCCGGGCGGCGGTCAGCCGCCGCGGTAGTTGAGTGAGAGGCACACGTGATTTCTCCTATTGTGGAGGAGATCATGGGGAGTTGGTTGACCGGTCAAACTCATGATCTCCACAATAGGAGAAATCACGGGGGAAGTGATTAAACGCACACCCAAGCTTTTAAATGGAGCTTCATCCCCATCAAAGGTAATGCTTTTTTTAACAAGGCTTAATTTATAAATATTTAAAGGGAAGTAAATCTTTGGGGATAAATGAAAAGCAATCAATTTTATTCATTATCCTGATATTAAATATTTCTAAAATGAAATATTTTATTTTATTTCTTTCTTTAATTGCAGAATTTCACAAAAATTATTTGTTTTTAAATTTTAATTTAATTGCTTTCCTTAAGTATCATTTTACTTAATTTAGCAAATCTTCTGCTCAGTGTCTTTTTGAACGAACACTCCAATAAGCTATAAGAGCGCGCGTGAGTGAGATGCGTATTGTGAACACAGATACACGAGCGCAATTTAAGATGCACAAACATAAAAATACGTAATGCGTGAAAACTTGCACTTACATAAAATGCGACAAAATATAAAGGCGTAGAAAACAAAATCAAGCCCATTTTTCTAAATAATTTAGTTAGTCGTTAATTATACAGAACTAACTTTCTTTTTTATTGGAGTGTAATACCACAAACAAGTATTCTTCCTTTAAATGGGTGGAAAAATGAAAAAGAGATGCATTGCATTTTCTTTTGAATTAATTATCCCGCAACCAAAACACTGGTTCAGTTTTCTGCATGTTGTTTACTTGTTTTGAATAGGTCATTTTGGCTGGAAATGTCATCGTATGCCTTGGTCTTAGTACGAGTTGCACCCATTATGTCTTGGTCTTAGTTCGAGTTGCACCCAGTATAGTTTCTCAAAATTTGGTGTTCTTGACTGGTGTTGTTTGATTCAGGCAAAGTTTTCATTCAGTAGTATTCTGATTTAGGCTCTGTTTGGCGCGGCGTTTCAACAGCAGTGTGCTGCTGTTTTTCAATAAGCCGCGCCAAACAAAAGTTTAAGGCCCACGTTTGGAGTCGCCCCCGCTGTGCAATCGTGAATTTAGGGCGTTCCAGAGTCGTGAAACATTTTCACGACCCTGGAATCGCGGAATCTGCGCGATTCACATCCACGGAAGGTGCGGCGATTCTTCTTTCTTCCCGATTCATCTTCCACGGCAAAACTTCTCGGATTTCTGCTCGCCTCGACGCCGAGCTCGCCTCCACGCCGTCGAATAGCTCTTCTCTTCCACCGCTGGTAAGGCTTTGTTTCCCGGCTCTGCTTCCCGATTTCGGCTCTTCTCCGATTTCGGCTGCTTCCCGTTGAATAGCTCTTCTCCGATTTCCCGATTTCTGCTCGCCTCGACGCCGAGCTCGCCTCCACCCCGTCGAGTAGCAGTCTTGTCTTCCTCCTCTAAACGTCCTCTTCTGCCATGTTCGACCCTCTTCTTCCTTGCCGGTCTTGGTTCCAGATTAGGGCTGATATATCTTCGTTTCTTCTATTTCATTTTTGTTCCTAATTTCAGTGTTTTGCCTTTATTTTGTGTGATTTTGTTTCAGGATTTCGTTTCAGGGGAACTACATAGATCTTGGTTTCTTCTCTATACTTCCGGCCATACCCATTTGTGATTTTTTGTAAGGTACATTTCTATCCTATATGTAATTATCCACTTTTTTTGTAGTAGAACTCTAATGCTTGTGTGTGTGTGTGTATTTTTTTTGAATTGTTGTGTGTGTATGTTTGTGTATGTGTGTGTTTGTGTGTATGAATGTGTGCATGTGTGTGTGTATTTTTTTGAATTGTGTGTGTGTGTGTGTATGTTTGAATGTGTGTGTTTGTGTATGTGTGTGTTTATGTGTGTGTGTGTTTGTGGTGATTGGGAATGTGTGTGTGTTTGTGTATAATTGTGTGTGTGTATGTTTGAATGTGTGTGTGTTTGTGTGTGTTTAGGGTGTGTGTGTGTTTGTATGAATGGGAATGTTTGTATGTTTGGGAATGTGTGTGTGTATTTTTTTTGAATTGTTGTGTGTGTATGTTTGTGTATGTGTGTGTTTGTGTGTATGAATGTGTGCATGTGTGTGTGTATTTTTTTGAATTGTGTGTGTGTGTATTTTTTTGAATTGTGTGTGTGTGTGTGTGTGTATGTTTGAATGTGTGTGTTTGTGTATGTGTGTGTTTATGTGTGTGTGTGTTTGTGGTGATTGGGAATGTGTGTGTGTTTGTGTATAATTGTGTGTGTGTTTGTGTATAATTGTGTGTGTGTATGTTTGAATGTGTGTGTGTGTTTGTGTGTGTTTAGGGTGTGTGTGTGTTTGTACGGATGGGAATGTTTGTATGTTTGGGAATGTGTGTGTGTATTTTTTTTGAATTGTTGTGTGTGTATGTTTGTGTATGTGTGTGTTTGTGTGTATGAATGTGTGCATGTGTGTGTGTATTTTTTTGAATTGTGTGTGTGTGTGTATGTTTGAATGTGTGTGTTTGTGTATGTGTGTGTTTATGTGTGTGTGTGTTTGTGGTGATTGGGAATGTGTGTGTGTTTGTGTATAATTGTGTGTGTGTTTGTGTATAATTGTGTGTGTGTATGTTTGAATGTGTGTGTGTTTGTGTGTGTTTAGGGTGTGTGTGTGTTTGTATGAATGAGAATGTTTGTATGTTTGGGAATGTGTGTGTGTATTTTTTTTGAATTGTTGTGTGTGTATGTTTGTGTATGTGTGTGTTTGTGTGTATGAATGTGTGCATGTGTGTGTGTATTTTTTTGAATTGTGTGTGTGTGTGTGTGTATGTTTGAATGTGTGTGTTTGTGTATGTGTGTGTTTATGTGTGTGTGTGTTTGTGGTGATTGGGAATGTGTGTGTGTTTGTGTATAATTGTGTGTGTGTTTGTGTATAATTGTGTGTGTGTATGTTTGAATGTGTGTGTGTGTTTGTGTGTGTTTAGGGTGTGTGTGTGTTTGTATGGATGGGAATGTTTGTATGTTTGGGAATGTGTGTGTGTATTTTTTTGAATTGTTGTGTGTGTATGTTTGTGTATGTGTGTGTTTGTGTGTATGAATGTGTGCATGTGTGTGTGTATTTTTTTGAATTGTGTGTGTGTGTGTGTGTATGTTTGAATGTGTGTGTTTGTGTATGTGTGTGTTTATGTGTGTGTGTGTTTGTGGTGATTGGGAATGTGTGTGTGTTTGTGTATAATTGTGTGTGTGTTTGTGTATAATTGTGTGTGTGTATGTTTGAATGTGTGTGTGTGTGTGTGTTTAGGGTGTGTGTGTGTTTGTATGAATGGGAATGTTTGTATGTTTGGGAATGTGTGTGTGTATTTTTTTGAATTGTTGTGTTTGTATGTTTGTGTATGTGTGTGTTTGTGTGTATGAATGTGTGCATGTGTGTGTATTTTTTTGAATTGTGTGTGTGTGTGTATGTTTGAATGTGTGTGTTTGTGTATGTGTGTGTTTATGTGTGTGTGTGTTTGTGGTGATTGGGAATGTGTGTGTGTTTGTGTATAATTGTGTGTGTGTTTGTGTATAATTGTGTGTGTGTATGTTTGAATGTGTGTGTGTTTGTGTGTGTTTAGGGTGTGTGTGTGTTTGTATGAATGGGAATGTTTGTATGTTTGGGAATGTGTGTGTGTATTTTTTTTGAATTGTTGTGTGTGTATGCTTGTGTATGTGTGTGTTTGTGTGTATGAATGTGTGCATGTGTGTGTGTATTTTCTTGAATTGTGTGTGTGTATGTTTGAATGTGTGTTTTGTGTATATGTGTGTTTATGTGTGTGTGTGTGTTTG
Organism: Platanthera guangdongensis; assembly: GCA_039583875.1. Classification (NCBI taxonomy): domain Eukaryota; kingdom Viridiplantae; phylum Streptophyta; class Magnoliopsida; order Asparagales; family Orchidaceae; genus Platanthera; species Platanthera guangdongensis. The sequence continues at coordinate 53,285,008 of CM077157.1, forward strand.
TGGTGATTGGGAATGTGTGTGTGTGTGTATAATTGTGTTTTTGTGTGTGTGTGTGTGTGTTTAGGGTGTTTGGGAATGTGTGTGTGTTTGTATAATTGGGTTTACCTGTGTGTGTGTTTGCATTAATTTTTTTTTTTGCATAGATGGGTAAATCAACGGAAGGTGGAATTTCTGCAAATTGGGAGACATCGCATGTTTTGCTTTTTTGTGATCTTTGTAGCCGAGAGATAGATTTAGGGAATAGACCTACCACCCATTTCAATAAGGAAGGCTGGTGCAATTTGGTGAAAAACTTCAAGGAGCGCACAGGTTTGGAGTACAGTCGGGCACAAATGAAAAATAAATGGGATCAACTGAAGCGTGATTGGAATACAGGTTTGGAGTACAGTCCATGCATAACATTGCTCCGATTGATCCCCATTTTCGTACAACTCCAGCGCACATACAAAATGATGATAGATATATACCATTTTTTAAAGATTGTATCGGTGCAATTGACGGTACACATGTTGATGCACGAATATCTGTTGAAAATCAAGTTCCTTATATTGGTCGTCATGGAAGCACGACTCAAAACGTAATGGCCGTCTGCGATTTCAATATGTGTTTTACATATGTTGTACCTGGATGGGAAGGGTCTGCACATGACACACGCATATATCATCGTGCAGTACGGGATCCGCTAAGTAAATTTCCTTTTCCACCGGAAGGTATGTACCACGAGCTTTTATGTTAAGTTGATTTATTAATCATATCTTCAAATGTTTAAAATCTTTTTTGGTACTAAAGGTAAATATTATCTCGTCGATGCTGGTTACCCATTGGAGAAGGGGCTCCTGAAACCTTTTCCGGAAACGAGATATCACTTGCCGGACTTTGCTCGGGGAAATAGGCCAATTGAAGGACGACGTGAAATATTTAATAAAGCACACTCATCGCTGCGTAGTGTCATCGAGAGGAGCTTTGGTGTATGGAAGAAAAAGTGGCCCATACTTAGCAAAATGCCTCATTTTGAATTCTCGAAGCAGTGTGTTGTCGTCGTCGTTACGATGTCGCTCCACAACTTTATAAGAAGACATCCATCGAGGGCTGATCCAGAGTTTGATGTATGTGACGGAAATGAAATCTTTATTCATCCAGAGGCATATGAGTTGCGGCCAAACAATCGTCCCAGAATTATCGATTCAAATCCGAACACAACACCAAGCTCATTCGAGGGAACGGGAGCTGCAGAAATGACAAATATTAGGGACTACATTGCAGATCAACTAACGGAGTATCACAGGTATACACCATAATGACTTTTTCATTTATAAACATATATTAAACGATCATTAATTACATGTCTTTTTTGGTGTGCAGTTAACGAACGATGATCGAGGGATATGTTTCATCAGCATGGTAGAACACGTTTATGATTTTCATGACTGGAATAATCGTTTTTGAAACAGTTGTTTTTTTCAATTTGGTTAATGGACACTTAGAATGCATTAAATTTAACTGTTTTTAAATGTTATTGTTTACTATGTTTAAGTTCAAAAAAAATGAACTGTGCACCGCACAGCTGTTTTGCCAAACAGATTAAACAACTTCTCTGTTTGAAACAGCTCTGCAAAAGCTGTTCATCCAAACAGTTTCACAGATTCTGGCACCACTCTGCAAAACAGCTGATTATTCCACCACTGATTCTCACCACTGCTTCTGCAGTCGCTGCAGCTGCGCCAAACAGAGCCTTAGAGCCTGTTTGGCATGGTGGTGGCGGTCATGAACCCGGTGGTTATGAACCATTGTTCGTGAAATTCCGACCTCACCTAAGGAACTTCATTCACGGTTACATTCAAAACTAGTTTTTTTCTTGGTTGCGGTCATGTCCGTTTTCATGCACGTCAAACATGCATTCAGTGATGTGACATTTTTGTCCAAACTCGTCGGAGCAAAACGCTGCGCCAAACAGAACTTTTAGTCTGCAGTCACAATTTTAGGGTTTAGGGTATTCTGATTTAGTACTACTTATGATAGGATTGTCATTTTTTATAAATAATTTGAAGATGAATCACAATATGGACCATCCTGTACCTGAAGGCTTATATTTCCAATTAAAGCCCATACGATCTGTTTCTTAAAATCATTTGTTGGAAAACACACTATTGATTTGTTTTAATTAAGTACTGTAAGTTTCTAGGTTCCAGAGTTTGAAGATGCTGCATTCAGCGCTTCTCTAAACAAAATTGTGAGATGTAAGACTAAATTTGGATGGCACCTTTTGGAAGTGCTCTCTGAGAGGTATATGTCATAACAGCCACGATCTCATTGAATGATGTTTGTGTTCGTTGAAATTTTTATATGTTTCTGAGCATTTTACCATCCCAGGGAAGAATCGATTCTTGAAGATATTGAACCAGTAAATCTTCATTCGAAAATGCATGACCCAAATTTTATTCAGGAGGCTCAGTTGATTGATGTTCGTGAACATGAGGAAATGTATGTCTCCTTTCCCTACAAAATGTCTTGTGCATATGTAAAATTAAAATATTATGATTAACCAATCCATGCACTTGCATAACATTTGAAGAGCTATAAGATGCGTATTACCAGTCAGTATAAACCTTCTCTCAGCTATTAATGGTTGGTTGTTTAACTCCATATTCTCCATTAGTCTCCAAAGTGTACATGTGGTATAGATACTGTCTACCAATGCAAAATCATGTATTTTGCACTTATTTTCCTATTTTTCATACCTTTTGTCTAATCTTATAAATTTTTGGAAGTGATAGGGGGCTCCTCAATTTATAGGAATTTCGAGCTGCGGATAGCCAAAATTCCCATCTTCCCCACTAACTTAGGCTCCATTTGGGAGAGCGGCTGCGGTTGAGAAAGGAGTGGTTGTAAATTGAGCTTTTGGAAATTGATTGCTGCAAATGGAGATCTGTTTGAATAGCCTGTGTTTGCAGAGTTTTTCAAAACTGAGAACCATTTGACAAAGCAGCAATGTGATATTATTATTATGAATTTTTGATAGTGCTACCAATACATAATTTATCAACTCGAAAAATATACACATACCTAAAATATAAAAACATATATACATCAATGTATGCATAAACTAGAAATATATCTAAACATCAAAATATTAAAAATTCGAAATACATATGTTGACTATGCAGATACTCCAAATACGTTCAAGCTCTATGTAGTTGTTCGGCAATGGAGTCACGCAGCGCTGACATCTCATCAAAACCTCCTCGAATCCCGCTAACAAGATCTCCGCTTGAGCTTTCATTAATTTATCCCGGTCCTCTTTGAAGGCCCGTAGGGTAAATCAAATGCTCGACTTCATCACAATCTCAAAAATGAGCGTCTGAGCGGGATGAGTTCCTACAAATATAATTATACAAACTCATTATTGCAATCATAATGTCTCGTTGCTTTGATAAACTATATGACGACATATCCCTAAGTATCTTCCACTTCTTTTTCCATACTACGAATGACCGTTCTATAACATTACGCAAGAAAGAGTGAGTTTGGTTGAATATTTCACGACGTCCTTGTATATGCCTAGTGCTCTTTCTGAAATCTGGTAAATGATATTGTGTACCTGAATATGGTTTTAAAAAACCACGTTACAGTGTATATCCGACATCAACTAAATAATATTTACTCGCAAAATTAAATATTAAATGAGTATAATGACAATAACAAAAATTAAGATAAAAACTACTGAAATCTCAAGATATAAAAGTCTCACCTGGTGGTGGATACAGAAAATTATAACTTGGGTCCATAATGGTACGTTGAAATCTTAGTTGTCAAGGCGCGCGCTTAGGCGCGCCTGAGGCGACAGGCGCAGCCCGCCGCGCCTCAGCACGGCTGAGGCGGGCGATGTTCCCCAGGCACGCCCAGACGTGCGACTTACAGGCTCCCTGACGCGCTTGAACCTTTAAAGGTGTTTTTTTTATTTTTTTTATATGGACAAAAACATGATCTTAGATGCACACGGAGCACCCCTAGGCGCTCTTGGGCCCCCCTGTTCGCTGAAATTGAGCGAATTGAGCGCCCAGCTCCCTGAAATTGAGGGAATTGGGCGCCCAGTTCGCTGAAATTGAGCGAATTAGGCGCCCAGTTCGCTGAAATTGAGCGAATTGGGCGCCCAGTTCGCTGAAATTGAGCGAATTTCCTCAATTTCAGCGAACTGGGCACCCAATTTGAACAATTTCGGCGAATTGGGCCCACATTTCGCACAATTTCAGCGAATTGGACGCCCAATTTGCACAGTTTCAGCAAATTGTGCGCTCAAGTCGCTCAATTTTTTTTTCTCCCATTTTTGCACCTCATGTGCCTCAGGCGAGCGTCTGCGCCTAAGTTCTGGGGGCCCTTTGCGTCTCGGTGCGCCTTGTGCCTTTGATAACTTAGGCTGAAATATACTACTGCCCTCCCAACCAACTATTATAAATGCAAAACACATATTGAAATCACAAACCGCCATAACATTCTGCGTTGTTGTACTATGTCGATCAGTGTAGGAAACACGTTGATCAGCAGGAACTCGAACATCCACACGTTAATCAGTAGGAACACGCTGAAATATACTACTGTCATGAGTAGAACCCTTTCCGGTGTTTTTCACGTAAAAATTCTCTTGCCAGCCATCGGTTCTTTCATTGACTATTTGCGCGTTTGATTGCTTCCGAGCTAGGATGGTTCGATATTTGACCGGTTGAAGTGCAAGTCGAGTTGACCCGCAACTGGAAGCAAGGGATAATTAGTCATGGCCTCATGGGTAAAGGACAGTCCATCCCTGTGCAGCGAGGGTCCGGGGAAGTGTCCGGGGAAGGGTACCACCACAAGAGTGAAATGTAGGCAAATGTTTCCCTGCATTTTTGAGGTTGCTTCCACGATTCGAACCCGTGACCTCAAGGCCACACGACATCACCTTAACTGGTGCGCCAAGGCTCATGGATAAGACATGGAATTTTAGGTGCCTACATTTATATACCACAAGTTACCTTGTGATGTGGATCTTTCATCGGATGTGTGTCGTCGCATAATGGTTCCCACTTATGTGTACTTGCGCAGGAGATCTTGACTGAGTCGACTATCTGAACCAACCGATGCATCCAGAATGTTGTTTACATATTTCTATGTATCTTGTTTTATTATTTTTATGCATTATTTAGTGAGATCGGCACCCTATGTGAGCAGTCAATCATAGCTGATGCCTTAGTTATTCAAGGCGCACCATGACGCAGAAGGATCTTGGAGCCTAGGCGCAAGGCTCAAGGTGCAGGTGCGTGCCTGACGAAGACAAGACGCACTACATTCATTTTAAATAATCAACATCAAAAATTATTTCATCTTCTCGATCAAATTATTCATGTAGTATACTAATTAATCATTCATCACTATCGTATATATCTCTTAAAAAATAGAATCAATATGGTCTTATGCATCATATCTAAGTCTCAACGCACAGTTATCTTTCACAAACATTAAATCAATAAAAAATAGTTCTTACGTTATATTCTTCTTAATTTTTGAAGAAAAAATTTACAACAAAAATTTCACTAAGTCGTGTCTTTTATATTTCAAGGCGCAAGACGCATGGAAGCACAAACCTCTGAGTCTGGCGAGCCTTGAGCCTTAGGCGCGCCTTTAATAACACAGGTGCCCGACGCCTGATCGCCCTATGTGAGTATTGGAGATTTTAGAGGCTTTCTTTTTGAAATCCGGCAATCCCTAGGGATGCTGGCTCCACGAAACCTCAAGACAATAACTTCTTGGCTTGTATCTTTACCCTCTCTTGTGTTCTCCATCATTCCCTTTCAACACCAGCTGCCCCCAACAGTGAATATATCCTCTGATCTCCTGTTCTCTCTGCCTGCAGCTGCCAAAAACCACCCCATGCCTGTCTTCCAGCCATCCAGCCCCAGTTCCTCCCTTTCCGAGACCTTCCAAGGCTTCTTCAGCCCCAAGCAGCCCTCCCCACATCAAAATAGCCACCAGTCCTTCCTGTCTATGTCCGCTCTTCACATTCATCATCAGTTATTAGTCTCAAAAGATAGCTTTTCTACATCTTCTACTTCCATGCAGGGGACAGACTCCATCACATGGTATCTCCATTGAAGTCATTCGTTCTTGGCCCTTGTTCTACTATGGTGAAGGGTGTCAAGAACCACTAGTCACAAATCACATGAACCAATCTATCCCATTCATTTCTTAGGGTATGATACCATTTGTTGGGAGAGTGAATGGAGACTAAAGTTGGGTCTGTTACATGTTGACTAAATTTATTTTCACACCCCAAATCAAACAAGTATATTAGAGGTCGACCAATCACCTGGCATTTGTATGCCATATGTTTTAGGCCACATATTTTTCACCTATTTGAACTTTAATGCTTGGTATTCTTATAGTGCTTGTATGATATATAATGGTTTTCTCTGGGTTTGCTTCTACCACAGATTTCCCCCTTATACTTTATCTTTCATTGCATGGTGATATTCCCCACTTCTTTTTTCTTTGCAATGACAGATCTCAAGCTTCTCTACCAGGTTTCAAAGTTCTTCCTCTTCGTCAGTTTGGAACTTGGGGGTCAGTTATAACTGACGAGTTTAATCCGGAAAAGGATACTTATGTGTTGGTGAGTTTGCACTTCATGAATAACCACATCATTATGATCTATCCTATTGCTTGCTGACTCTTCGTATGATCTGGATATTTATTTCCCGGCAACTATATAAAATGCAACAAAATTCAGTAGAGAAGTGAAATCAATATTATTTCGAATACCCTAAACTGGGTAGAGAATACATATTTATAGGATAAACAACCGCGTGACAAAACACGTGAACTAAAAAGGAAACAAATAATATAATAAAGATGCCCATAAATATGTATATTCAACTCTCCCTCTCGAGTTGGAAATATATATCGATCATTCCCAGTTTGCTTGTATTGTTCATGAAGTTGTCATGACTTAATCCCTTGGTAAAGACGTCGGCAAGTTGGTCATGTGAATTCACGAACGGAGTGTCTATATTTCCCCCGTCCAAGTGGTCTTTGATGAAATGTCAATCCACCTCAACATGCTTCGTCTTATCATGTTGAACAAGATTATGAGCAATACTAATGGTGGTCTTGTTGTCGCAGTAGATAGTGACTGGCTTGTTCACCTGAAAACTCATATTTTGGAGAAGTGTTTTCAAGCACAAACCTTCACATACTCCTTGCGACATAGCCCTATATTCTGCTTCCGCACTTGAACGAGGCACATCATTCTGTTTCTTGATTTTCCACGATACAAGGTTTCCGCCCACAAATGAGCAATAGCCGGTGGTGGACTTCCTGTCATCTAGACTGCCGGCCCAATCGACATCTGCAAACACTTTAATTTCCAAAGGTTGGTTTGCAGAGAACACTAGAACATGTACCGGAGACTTCTTGAGGTATCTCAATACCCGATACGCTGTCTGCTGATGATGAATATTGGAAGCATGCATGTATCTACTTAGGACCCCCACGACGTATGTGATATCAAGGCGAGTATGAGATAAATATATGAGCTTCCCAATCAATTGTTGGTATCTTGAAACATCCACCTTCCCTCCACTGGTGCCAGCATTGACCTTGTGGTTGGCCTCAATAGGAGTATCCGCGGGTGCACAACGAAGCATCCTAGTTTTTCCCAGAAGATCAAGAGTATACTTTCTCTGAGAGAAAAAGATCCCTCGACGAGTCCTCACTACTTCAATTTCCAAGAAGTATTTCAACTTTCCCAGATCCTTGACCTCAAATTCTTTGCCCAATTGTTTTTTAAGTGATCTATCTCCTCTAGATCATCTCCTGTAATGATAATGTCATCTACGAAAACAATAAGAATCGTGCGATCAACCTGTCCTTGAGTATCTCCCAGTTGGAGCATGATCTTGTTAAACCGACCAAACCAAGCTCTAGGGGATTGTTTCAGGCCATATATAAATTTTTGCAGACGACAGACCTTTCCACTGGACCCTTCTTTAGTAAAGCCAAGAGGGACTGTCATATAGACTTCTTCTTCTTCCAGATCACCATGCAAGAATGCATTTTTAACATCAAGCTGTTGTAATTTTTATCCATGACACGCAACACAAGAGAGAATCACCTGAATAGAATTCATCTTTGCAACTGGAGCAGAAGTTTTTTGGTAGTCAATTCATTGGGGCTGAGTATACCCTTGTGCAACCAAGCATGCTTTATACCACTCCACCACCCCATCCTGATTTTGCTTCACAGAGAAGATCCAACGTGATCCAGCAGTTCACTTTGCCGAGGGAAGATGAGCGAGCCGCCATGTTCCATTTTTTTCCAAGGCACACATCTCTTCTTCCATAGCTTGTTTCCACTCAGGTATCTGAACAGCCTCCTGCCACATCTTAGGAATGACAATAGAGGAAAGAGATGAGATAAAAGTTTTGTGAGCCGGAGAGAGGTGAGTGTAAAAGATGTAGATGACAATGGGGTGTCTGGTTCCCTCTTTTTACCTTTAAGACGAGCAAGGGGAACATGGAGGTCATCGTCTGAATCTGGATCTGAGACAGGCACTGGCATCGGTGCAACTGCCATAGTCTGTACTTGCTTAGCCGTTCGAGGTTTGCGAGAGTAGGTATATAAAATCAAAGGATAGAGGTGGTAGGGACGAAATCAAAGGTCGGTGGGCTAGGAGTCGGAGGAGTGGGAATATGAGGAGAAGTGACAGTCGGTGAGATAAGAGCCAGAGGAGTGGGAATATGAGGAGAAACCACAATCGGGAGAGGAGAGTCAATGGTCCTGTCACGGTTGCCACTCGTCTCCCCCTGACGAGGACCGAAGTAGGACTCCCCCTCATTAAATGTAACATCAACAGTGCAGTAATAGCGATGAGTAGGAGGATGATAACATCAACACCCTTTGATATAGGAGAGTAGCCAACGAAGACACAACGAAGGGAGCGAGCATCCAACTTATCGCGATGTGGGGTATGAACATGCACAAAGCAGACCGGACCAAAGGTCAAGGAGCGAGGTGAGAGGTGTGAACAATGGTTCGTGGCTAAACGACTGAGATGTGTATCATAAGAAATAGAGTGAGACGGAAGACGATTAATGAGATGAGCAGCAGTCAGAACTGCATCACCCCAATAGAACTTGAGATGGTGCATTTTAATTAACAAACACCAAGCAACTTCCAGTAAGTGCCCATTTTTCCGTTCGGCAACACCATTTTGAGTAGAGGTGTGAACGCATGTGGTTTTGTGAATTATATCATGGTCGGACAGATAGGTATCGAACGCTCCCCGATCATCATACTCCTTGCCATTATCACTACGAAACACACGAATTGTGTTGTTAAACTGGTTCACAACCATCTTATGAAAGGACTGAAAGTAGGGAAGAACATCACACTTTCTTTTTAATAAATATAACCAAATAGTATGAGAATGACAATCAATAAAGGTAACAAACTATTTATAGCCAGATAAAGATAACACCGGGAAGGGTCCCCAAACATCAGAATGAATAACATCAAACAGATTGGAACTAGGAAGCGAAACATGACTGTGACCATGACGAACATGTTTTGAACGATCATAAGTGTCACACGTAAATGATTGAATTAAACAGCTGAAAGCAGGAAAAAGTTTGGTGAGATATAAAGGCGAGGGGTGCCCAAGGTGCATATGCCAGCACTGGATGTCGTGAGGGGTAGGAGCCCTGGTGGTGGAAAGAGCACTAGAAGATAATGGCTGGTTCATCAAGTACAGCCCGTCAATGTTCCTACCACTGCCAAGCGTCCGCTTCGTATCCAGATCTTGAAACACACAAACATCAGGGTAAAAGGTTACAAAGCAATTTAAAGTAGTTAAGGGGATGATGGAGAGAAGATTGCAAGAAAACGAAGGGACATGCAAAATCGAAGAGAGTGATAGGTCAGTGGAACAGATAACGGTTCCTCTGCCAGCAATAGAAGACAGGGAACCATTAGCTGTAATAACCTTATCACGATCAGAAAAGGAGTATAGGAGGTAAAATCTGAGGCAGAGCCAGTCATGTGATCCGTCGCACCCGAGTCTATAATCCACTCGGAAGGGGATGAAGATACGGCGTGAGCACTGGAGATACCTGAAGTATCAAACACAACAGTGGGAGCAACCGATGTAGGGTCAGGCTGGGAACGCAACAGACGACGAAAGGCTTCCAATTCCAGAGCAGAAAGGCTACCAGCTGTCCGCACAAACCTCAGTCGAGTGAGCAGAGGACTGTGTACGTTCACCGGCCGAACGACCACCACCACGGCAATTACCTCTCCCACGAGCACCAGAACCCCGGCCTGAGGGATCAAGATGAGGGTGAAGGAGAAAGCAGACGTCCTTAGTATGACCTCTCTTCCCACAATGGCTGCTGACAGGAGGAGGGCCCCGAGAAATCCCAACAAGAGCAGAATGGTCAGTAGAGTGGCGGAGATTCTCATCTCTGAGGAGCATACGGAAGGCTTCTCGAAGAGAGGGAAGAGGCTCACGGTGGAGGACGTGTAAGAGAACAACATCAAATTTCATATTGAGACCCATAAGAAAGACATGGACTCGGAAGTGATCCTTACCCTTCTGAAGATCATGCACATCGACAGTGCAAGCAGCGATAATGGTGATGAGATAATCCAATTCCTGATACAATCGTTCGAACTCAGAGTAGTAGACAAAGACGGTCAGGGTGCCCTGCTTTAGCTCCAAAACACGACGAGTGAGCTCATAAATCTGTGTCGAACTGCCTGCCTGAGAGTAAGTGTCCCGGGCCCTTTTTCAAATTTTGTAAGCTGAATCCAGAAGCATGTAGCTGTGGTACACCCGAGGGAACATAGAGTGAAGTAACCACGAGACAACCAAAGAATTGTCTGCATCTCATTTTCTCCATGAGGGATCGGTACACAGTGACTCAACGGTGGTACCATCAATATGTCCGTATAACTGGTGACTTCGAGTAGCATGGTGTGCTGCTCTGGACCATTTCAGATAATTTGTTCCATCTAAGGCAACAGTAGTAATCTTCAAAGAGCCAGATTGGTCATGACTACAAGGAGGATCAACAGAGGGAACATGGAGAGCTCCAGATGGAGTGTCTCTGCTGATAGGAGTCGACGAGATGGCAGAGGAATCTCCCATCGAGGATTGTATGAAGGAAGAAAAAAAAACGATGGTATCAAATTGGAAGAAAACACATCCTACGAGTGTCCCTTAGATGGCGTGGCCGGAGAGGACACCGGAGGATGTGACCACGATGTCTTTGGCTGTTGAGGTCAAAACTTGGTCTCAACAAGAGTTCGGACCCAAGGGGGTAGCTTGTACTTCTCCCGAACTAGAACTCCTGACCAAATACTCAGAACCAGAAAACTGAGCCCGGGCTCCAACGCGGAGGTCCCACCACACACCCGGAAGATCTTAGAGAGCTTACCCTCACAAGCCAATGCTGAGCAGGGGGTTACCCTGGAGGACACTTGGAAGCCTATCAGAAAACCAGGAGAAAGAAGCCAAAAAATGGAATCTCCTCCCACAAGTGCCCCTACGGATCTATTTATAGAATTCCAAGTCTGGTCAGCAAACAACGTAACTCCGCTGTTTAGAATTCCTATACGCAGCCCGAATTGTTTTGCCAACATTGTAACTACGTTGTTCGGGATAGCTAATAGTAGTTCAAAACATAACTCTACGAAGGGGAGGCGAATGCCTAGTCAAGAAGAAGAGCACCCGCCTATGCCTGGCTGAGGGCGAGTGTCCGATGAGACTAGCACTCGCTCACTACCCAATTGCCACCCTGAGCGAGTGCTTACTGACTATTGTTCTCGCTTACTGCGCGTGAGCCTCGACCCTCGGAGCGAGTGCGGGCCCGACTGCCCCACTCGCCTGCTCGGCCACCCTGAGCTATGGAGCCCCTTAGCCGCCGGGACTCTCTAATGGGCCCACTCAACGAATGTGTTGTACACCGGCAGCCCCCATGGAGGACAAAACGGTTGGAGACAAAAGGTTGCCCGGAAGGACGGGCGGAGAAGAGCCACTGACGAGGGACTCCGCCGAAAAATGCGGGGCAGCGGAGGCCCTAGGCTATGGGGGCGTCAGCGCTAAAAACGGGATGAGGGGCGACGGCTGGCGGTGGAAGAAGGCGGCGGAGGCTGCGTGGGAAGAGGCGTGGAACGGGGAAGCGGGAAGGGGGGCAGCGGAAGCGGCGCGGGATGGGTTAGGGCGCTGGAAGGGAGGTCAGCTAGGGCGGTGCTGGAACGGGCGGAGGCGCGCGGTGGAGAGGCCCGCGGGATGCGGTGCGGAGGTGCGCGGTGGAGAGGCCCGCGGGATGCGTTGCGGAGCTGAACGGGGGAGGGCGTACGGGAGGGAACCGGCCTTGCCTCTGATACCAAGTAGAGAAGAGAAATCAATATTTTTTCGAATACCCTAAACCGGGTAGAGAATGCATATTTATAGGATAAGTAAGCACGGGACAAAACGCGTGAACTAAAAAGAAAATAAATATTATAATAAAGACGCTCATAAATACGTATATTCAACTAATTCCAGTTATACTTTTACATCGTAGTTTCTCCCTTGGATCTGGATATTGGTGTTCTGTTTGTATCCTTTTTTTTTACTTGCATCCTTTCTGTATTACTAAAATTGTTGTATGCTTTATTGTTTGACCAGTGTCACCATGGTGTGCGATCCTTGCAGGTTGCCAAATGGTTGCAGACCCAGGTAAACTGTATTTTGCGCATTAGTTATTACATTTAGCCATATTTTTACCACTATTCATTCCCACAACCTTCAACAGAATTTTTATTTTTTTATTGGTACGGAGATTTCTGTTTTTCAATCTCTCTTGCTACTTTATGTTTATTTGCATAGCTCTATGAAGCTCTCATTAAGGTTTCTAACTTCTCCCTTGAGCTCCGTAAGGAGTTCTTCGGGGTGGAGCTGAAAAGGGAACCTCCACTGTCTTTTGAAGAGTTGATGGAGAGGGCGGCTAAGGAGATCGAGGGGGAGGCGACGAATCCGACGTTCGCCAGGAAACTGGCTAGATTGGCTGCATGAGAAGAGAAGGATCGGAGAGGAAGCAGACAACAGGAAGTAAGGAGGTGAGACGAACCCAGAGGCCTGGGGTTCCAGGGACCGCAACAAGGTTTGGGGTACCAGGAGCCAAACAACCGGTTGGCCTGGAGACCCCGAGGGTTTGTTCAAGGTCAAGGAAGAGGAGTCCATGGTCGGGGGAATTACCACGGGGGGACCAGGACGGTTCAACCCTCCGGGGTGGAGGCAGGGCCCGAGGCCTCCCCTCCCCTCACAACAGCAAGCTATGGCGATCGCCAAAGGGTGATGGAGAGGAATATGGAATGGAAGAGGAGGAAGAGGAGGAAGAGGAGGGGGCAGGGTGGAATTGTCTTACTGTGACTTCCACCAGGAAGAAGGTCACGCAACGGCCACCTGCCCAGAGTTTTTGGAGATGAGAAGAGCAAGTGGTCTGACACAGCAACAGCAACCGATGCAAATTTAGGAAGTTCTGCCCGGAGAGGGAGAGGAGGATAGATGCGAAGAACGGGCTGATGTAGGCGTTTGAGGGGGGATCAGGGTGATCTATGAAGGAGTGGGGATCAAGGTCACCCACAAGGGGAGCTTCCAAATGATGTTCTGAAGGAGCGTCGCTTCTACCTCCTAGACCCTGCCCCCAAAGGAGAAGATTACTTTCTAATCGAAGGACATGCCAGACTATGAATATCTGTTCTGCGACGCCTTTGTGATCCAGACGACAATCGAGAACTTCATGGTCTCCAGGATTCTTGTTGACAATGGGAGCTCCGTGAACGTGATCTTCAAGGAGGCCTTCGACACGACGAAGGTGGAAGCAAGGAGTGTGCTAGCCTCAGATGGACCGATGTTTGGGTTTTCTGGGGAGAGGAAGGAAGTTGAGAGAGGAGTCAGGCTTCATGTGACATTGAGAGGAGTATCTAGGAACTGCCGGTTTGTCATCGTTGATGCTCCAAGCAGCTATAACGTCATTTTCGGGCGCCCCTTCATCATCACCTTCCCCGTGTCCCTTCATTTTTCCACCAGTGTATGAGGTTCAACAACGGAGGTGTACATGTTCGAATCAGGGGAGATCCTAAGGTGCCGAGCCAGTGCTCCGTGACTACCGTCAACACCATTTCATGGATGACGGGAGCCGAGGAAGTGGAGAAGGTGATGGAGGAATGCGCGAAGCAGGAGGGGGGGGGGGGGGGCTGAAATGGCTGAGGAAGAGACGAAGAAGGAGCTGACGATGCTTGGAGAAATGACAGAGACAACAAAGGAAGTAGATGATGAGGTCCGCTCTCAGGAGGGGGGAACGGGGGAGGTGTCAAAAGTTCATGCCGAGTTGATGGCAGCGGAAGAAGGGGAGGAGGAAGAGACCCTCGTTTCAGGAGAAAGGGCGAGGAGCGAATGGGAGGAGCAGTATCAGCTAGAAGCAGTAGAAGAAGTGGTGGAGATGGAAATCCTTACCCAGGGAGGGAGGATGGAGAAGGTGCAGGTCAGTGGAGGTCTGAGTTCAGAAGATCAGGTGAAGATACTAGAGTGCATCCAGAAGAGCACGAATGTCTTCGTATGGAGTGTGGCGGACATGCCGAGCATCGATGCGGATGTGACATGCCATCGTCTCAACCTCGACTCGAAGGTCCGTCCCATCCGCCAGAAGAGGATCATCGCCGACAAGCTGGAAGAGCCCATCCGGGAGGAGGTGGAGAAACTCCTCAAGATAGGTTTTGTATCGGAGATCCAGTACCCATACTGTGTCTCCAATGTGGTGATGATGAAGAAAGGGGATGGTTGGTGGAGGATGTGTGCCGATTGTTGACTGACCGTCAGATTTTTTGTGATGAGTTTCTTGAATGTTTTTTCAGGTTATCACCAGATCAGGATGCACCCGCCAGATGACAAAATGTCTCCTTCATCACGAGGGAGGGGTGTTACTGTTATAAGATGATGCCCTTTTGGTTG
Organism: Platanthera guangdongensis; assembly: GCA_039583875.1. Lineage (NCBI taxonomy): Eukaryota > Viridiplantae > Streptophyta > Magnoliopsida > Asparagales > Orchidaceae > Platanthera > Platanthera guangdongensis. Next base: position 53,300,030 of record CM077157.1, read on the forward strand.
AATAATGTAGGGGCGACATATCAAAGGATGATGAAACGAGTCTTTCAAGTGCAGGGGGAAGGAACTTGGAGGTGTATGTGTATGACCTCATGGTGAAGAGCAAGGATGCGAGCTCTCACCTTCGGGACTTGGAGGAAACATTTGCCACCCTACAAAAGTTCAAGATGTAGTTGAACTCCTTGAAGTGCGTCTTTGGGGCTAGCAAAGGGAAGTTCTTGGTTCATCTTCTTATACCGGCAGGAGTGGAGCCCAATCCTGATACGGTAAATGTCATAATGTAGCTGAAGTCACCGCGAAGCACCAAGGAAGTTCAGCGCTTGACAGTAAAGCTTGCCGAGTTGAGCAGGTTCCTCTCCCGGGCAGGAGAGAAATGCTCACCTTTTTTCAAAGTGTTGCGGGGAAACCAAAAATTCGAATGAACAAAAGAGTGCGAGAAGGCTTTCCAAGCCTTGAAGAATCAACTTGCCAAGGCTCTCCAAGGACCCAAGGAGGAGGATCTAACTTCGTATCTCGGAGTCGGAGCGGAGGGCGTAAGCTCTGTCTTGGTCCGGGCGGAGGGTTAGAAGCAGCTGCCCATATACTACGTGAGCAAGTTCTTAAAGAAGGCAGAGCTTTGATATCCGATTATGGAGAAGTTGACATTTGCCTTGGTCATCTCAGCTAGGAAGCTTAGACTATACTTTTAAGCACATTCGATCAGAATGGTGATTGATCACCCTCTCCGCAAGATCTTCGAAGTTATAGAACATTCAGGAAGACTGACCAAGTGGTCCGTGGAGCTAAGCGAGTTTGATATCTCTTCCATCCCCCGGCTATCGATGAAGGCTCGGGCGGAGCAGATTTTTTGGCCGACTATGTGATCGAGGTAGAAGACGAAGAATCCTCGCGACATGTCGCCTGGAAGATACTGGTAGATGGAGCCTCAGGAAGACACTCCATGGGAGGCGGGGTAGTGTTGGAAAGACCCAAGCGACCAGGATAGAGCAAGTGGTGACGATACATTTTCCCCATCACAAACAACTAGGCAGAGTATGAGGACGTGATCGCAGGACTACGACTAGCCAGGGAGCTGGGGGTACAAGATGTGAAGGTGCTTACAGACTCGATGGTGGTGGCGTCACAAGTTAGAGGAGAATTTGAGGCGTGGGAGTCCACCCTCATGAAGTACTTGGCCAAGGTGAAGGGACTCATCAGGGCATTCCGAACCTATTCCATTCAACACGTACCACGGGAAGAAAGCGACCCAGCTGATCGGTTGGCCAAGTTCGGACTCTGGGCTGGAGGGACCCTGACAGATTTGTTTCGCCCATCTATCGAGGAAGGCGAGTTGATGGAGGTAGATCAGCACCACTCGTGGATGAATCCTTTTATAACTTTTTTAACAACAGGTAGGTTTCCGAAGGTCCCGAATCAAAAACACTTCAGGCATAAATCAACATACTACCTACCGCACGACGAAGGTTTGTATTGGAAGACCCTTTCAGGGCTCCTGACACGGTGCGTAGCTGAAAAGGAAGTCTCGAAGATCTTGGAGGAAGTCCACTATGGTAAGTGCTTGCAGTCACTTGGTAAGCAGGACCTTGGAGTCAAGGGTGATGAAGAAAGAGTATTTTTGGCCGACCCTGAGCAAGGATGCGACTGAGTTTGCAAGGTGTCAAAAGTGTTAGTTGTTTGCTCAACTCCAACTCTTACTGACCCAAAGACTTAGGAGCATCAGGACGTCTTGGCCCTTCGCAATTTGGGGGATGGACTTGGTAGGACCTTTCCCCCAGGCAAGTGGGCAATGGAGGTTCCTCCCGGTCATGATCGACTATTTCTCAAAGTTGTTGGAGGTCAAGGCGTTGGCCAAGGTGACCTCCCAAGTGATCCACAATTTCATGTGGGGAGAGATCATCTTCCGGCACAGAGTTCCTCAAGCCATCGTCACAGACAACAGACCACAGTTTGTTAGCGAGGAGTTTGTCAGCTTCTGCAGCTAGCTGGGGATAGTACTCAGGTTTGCGTCTTTCCACCATCCTAGGAGCAACGGACAGGCGGGGGCGGCGAACAAGATCATCATGAACTTATTAAAGAAGAAGGTAGAGAATCTGAAGGGGAATTGGGTGAACATCTTCCCTCTATCCTGTGGGCCTTGAGGACTACTCCCAACATAGCCACAGGGGAGATCCCCTTCAAGCTTTCCCACGGTTGAGAGACAGTACTTCTAATGGAGTTCAAGGTCAAGTCACCGTGGGTGATAGCCGCCAGAGAAGGAAATGAAGAATGGAGAGCACAAAATGAAGGTGAGCTACAACTCTCACTGGACCCAGTAAAGGAGCTCTGTGACTTGGCCGTCATTAGGCAGGAGGAAGTCAAGCGGCGGATGGCCAGGTACTTCGACAAACATATCAGAGTCAGACATTTTGTGGAAGGAGATCTTATCCTAAAGAAAGTAGATGCGTCGGGGAGGTCGACGGCTATGGGGAAGCTCAATCCTAACTGGGATGACCCCTACATAGTTGAAGAGTCACTAAAGACGGGAGGATACCGCCTCCAGAATGTGAAAGGGGTGTCCCTAGGTCACACTTGGAGTGGTGATAATTTGAAACGCTTCTATCCCTGAACTTTTATAAATAAAAGAAAAATGTTTTGCCTATTATTGTCTCTTTTCCCAAGATTATTGTTGTATAATGTATGTGATAAAGAAAAAATGATCCCGAAAAGATCCCGCTGTCAGACTCTCACTAGCTGGCAGGGCTGTAAGACACTCATTGGTTGATTGAAAAGGACAGTTGGAAAATGACCCCGAGAAGATCCCACCGTCAGACTCTCACTAGCTGACAGGTCTGGAAGGCACTCAGTGGTTGATTGAAAAGGACAGCTGGAAAATGACCCCGAGAAGATCCCGTTGTCAGGCTCTCACTAGTTGACAGGGCTGGAAGACACTCAGTGGTTGGTTGAAAAGGACAGTTGGAAAATGACCCCAAGAAGATCTCGGTGTCAGGCTCTCACTAGCTGCAGGGCTGGAAGACACTCGGTGGTTGGTTGAAAAAGATAGTTGGAAAGTGACCCCCAAGATGATCCATTGTTAGGCTATCACTAACTGACAGAGCTGGAAGTCACTCGGTGGTTGGTTGAAACAATTAGAAAATGACCCCGAGAAGATCCCGCTGTCAGGCTTTCATTAGCTGGCACAGCTGAAGGCACTCGATGGTTGGTTGAAACGGACAGTTGGAAAATGACTCCGAGAAGATCCCGTTGTCAGACTCTCACTAGCTGGCATGGCTGGAAGGCACTCGGTGGTTGTTTGAAAAGGATAGTTGGGAAATGACCCCCATGAAGACCTCACTGTCAGGCTCCCACTAGGTGGAGAGGCTGAAGACGAGGGCGAAGACATGCCCGCTCGAACGTCGATGCTCCGACCAGGAGGGGAGGAGCGAGGAGATCGAGATCCTGTTGGCCTTCTCGTCCCACGGCACCCTCGGCTCGCCAACGTTGTCCGTGACCTTCCCGCCTAAGCCAAAGTTGCGGTGCACATCCGACAACTCGTCCTCGCAAGCCTCGGGCTCCGCCCCGACAGATGACTTGGGGAGCTCGCCCTCGCCCTGCCCCTCATCCTATGGGTCCCTTTGGATTTGCTTGCCTTTGGACACCACTTTTTTTTTAGCTTTTTACACGACGGCGTGGAACGAGGCAAGTCGGGGGGGGGGGGATTTCACTTCTTGCTGCTGGAGGGAGCGGATGTTTCTGACTCTCTCCGGCACGCCGCCGCGGCTGCCCTCTCCCGAGCTAGTGGGTCGATATCTAGCCCAGCGTCCGCAAAGGGTTGATGCTCCGGGATCAATCTCTCCCCTGCAAGAAAATGTTTCAGCGTTATCAAAGGTGTATTTATCACCAGCGAGCTCGAAGTGGAGTGAGAGGGAAGAGTACCTTCTCCCAAGAGAACTGGAGGGAGCAGGTCGAGGCCCCTTCTCAGGAAAGCGACCTCGAAGTCCTTGTGGAGAAAGAACTGGGGGAAGTTGGCTTCGTCTCCTGACATAGTCGGCGCACGATACGTCGCCTCGTTCTGCTGAACGGGCGAGTAGGGGATGTTCCCGAGGTGCCCTTTTATGAAGACAAATCTCGTGACCCAGTGGTGATTTTTGTTGGCAGTCTCGTGTACCTTGAACTGCAAGCCGGCGAAGAAGGCCATGCCATCATTGGTGGCCCGGTAGATGAAGAGCTTCCGGAGAACGGTGAGGTTGAACTCGATCCGCTCCTTGCGGAGGAAGCACGTGAAGGCCAGCAACATGGCGATGACGTTGGGGTTGAGTTGCGCGGGGAAGGGCCCAAAGTAATTCAGGACCTGGCAAACTTCCGACCAGAGAGAAAGTCGCAGCCCCACCTCGAAGTGCGAGATGGGGAAGGCGAGTTCTCCTGTGAGAAATGTGTTTATCACCCCGCCCTTTTTTGGCAGCGCGCAAAGAACCCGGGTGTGATGTAATCAGCCACAAACGCGAGATACTCCTCTCCAGTCAGGTTCCCGTCAAAGAAAGCATACTCGGCAAACTGCTTCGCGCACTTCGACCTCCCATCTACATCAGCTCTCACCTTACCCATCTCGGTGAGACTAAATACGCGAGTGCTAAGGACAAAAATTTTGGGGAAAAAGAAGTACGAGAGCAATAAATGCGGTGGGTAAGGGAGTGGGTGGGGGTCTTATTTATAAAAAAGGGCCAAGGGATTGCGGGTAACTAGCCTATGGTCACTCGCAAACCTAGGTAGAGCCCCCTAAAACTAATCTTGGAGCAAAAATTCTCATCTTCCCTGCGCGAAACCAAGCTAGTCGAACTAATCTTGGAGCAAGAATTCGGCCACCAAGCTAGTCGAACAAGAACTCTCAACTTGGATTAGTTTTTTGAATGTTCTCAAATAAAGCCTAAAATCAACATGTAATAAGGAAAAAAGTGCGAGAATAACAATATTAGCGGAGGCGAGTGCCACTAGGCTCAGAATGGGAGCCATTTTCATCTTCCCTGGCCTCGCGCCCCTGACCTCAATGGTCGACAAGAATTGTTGAACTCGCGGACGGTCTTGAGGTCCCGATGCACAAGGCATGTGTTTTCTTCAATACGATCAATGAGCGGTCCAGGGAAGGTCATCTCGCCTCCCGTTCCTCGCCTCACTGTTAGTGTTACCATTGTGATCTAGAAGTGGTCAAACAGATAGTCTTACTATCAACGCAATATGAGCTTATGAGATCGCACATAAGAGTATTGGAGACGTTGGAAAGGTATGTGTTGACATTGCTCGTATGTGATATGAGTGAAAGAACCAAGCCTGTAACATTTTGGATTTGGGTATTTTCAGCCCGAGACCTATATTATGAATATAGATGACCTGGTAAATCGTCGAGAAGTCTCTTGACGTTTTATGGATTGTTCTGTCGAAATTCGTCGAATAACTCTTAAGTAAAATCGTCGAATTGTCACTTGCTATTCCGACGAATCGATTTGAATTCGTCGAAATATTTCTTGTCATCCCGACGAATTGGTCTTGGATTCATCGTATATACTCGTGTTATTTCGACGAATTGGACTTGGATTCGTCGAGTGTTCTCTTGATGTTTCGACGAATTGGTCAGTCTGAATTCGTCGAGTATTCACGTGTTATCTCGACGAATGGATCCTTGATTCGTCGAATATACATGTGTCATTTCAACGGATGTTGTTAACTCCGGTTTAATTATCGAAGTCTGATTTCGGCCTGGTCTGCGGGTAATTACAGTTTCGGTATATGTATGTAAATATACATACATACATATATACATACATACATACATACATACATACATACATATATACATACATACATAGATACATACATATATACATACATATATATATATATATATATATATATATATGGATATATAATATGCGGGCAAGCATAAGGTGCGGGCCGTACGGACAAGAGAGTTTTGGGGTCAAGATGCTCTCAAAACGAAAAGTGATCAACATGAAAGTTGTAGATCTCGGCGAGACAAACAACTTTCATGTTAATCACTTTTTGACTTGGAGCCGTCTTGGCCTTCGATTTGGGCCTCAAAATTGGGGGCGGCGAGAGACTTTACTGTAGCACTCTCGCCGCCCCCGATTTCGAGGCCCAAATGAAAGGCCAAGACGGCTCCAAATCAAAAAGTGATCCACATGAAAGTTGTTCGTCTCGCCGAGATCTACAACTTTCATGTTGATCACTTTTCGTTTTGAGACTATCTTGACCCCCAAAATCCCTTACCCGTACGCCCACACCTTATGCTTGCCCGCACAGTATATGCCCATATATATATATATCTTTATTATATAATACAATATACATATTTGGATCACACCATGAAACTCATCTGGACCGTCCGATCATCATGAAATCTCATCTAGCCATTGGATTCATAAATATATACCTGCAATTAAAAAAAACTCACCGAATTTTACTGTTCATCCCAGAGGATTCCCCGATAGCTGCCCCATCCGCATGCCCGTCCAGCGTCCCTCCTCTGTCGCCGGCGGCGGAGCCGCCGGCGGCCTGCGCGGCGCCCACCGGCAGGTTCGCCGGCCTCCGGCGAACCCGCCGGTGGTTGTCCGGCCTGCCCGCTCGCCGCCGGACAACCCCCGGCGGGTTCGCCGGAGGCCAGCGCACCCGTCGGTGGGTGCCGGGCAGGCCGCCGGCGCCCGAGAAGATCAGCCTGCGTGAGCAGGCCGATGCGCGCGGGGGGGGGGGGATTTTTATTTTTTTTTATTTTTTCTAATTATATAATTTATTAAATTTATTTATAATTTATAAAATTTATAAAATTATTAAATTCGTATTAAATTTTCTATTAAATTTTCTATTAAAATATAAATTAATTTTCGTCCGCCGGGGGGCGGGCGAAGGCCGCCGGGGGGCGGGCGAAGGCCGCCGGGGGCCGGGCGAAGCCCGCTTGATTGCGGGCGAAGCCCGCAGCGACGCATCGAGAACGGGAGGAGCCCGTTCGAAGATGCTAGTATATATATATATATATATATATATATATATATATATATATATATATATATATATATATATATATATATGAGAGATAATTGTTATCTTGACATATAGGCTTGACCTAATCGATCCAGAGTGAGCGAGGCTTCGACTTCTTCTCTCCCGACGGAACTGTTCCGAAGCGTTGAAGTTGCAGTCGCCGACCCGTTACCGCCGACCACTCCGACTCGTTGTCGTCGCCGAAAATTGTTTCCTAGGCTTCGTCTTCGTCACCGCCGCCTCTCCTTTAACGGATCTAGCAATCCGTGGAGACGTTGAGGACATTCCTTCTTCCAACCTAGATCTTGTGTGACAAGAGTTTAAGGGTCCTTCTTGCTCATGTGGATACTCGTAGAGGTGTTGATATATTTCTATGCTCGGAACTATAGCCACAAGTGTTTGTCGGACTTTCTTGGAGCATTTTGATTGAGTAGCGACTCAATCCCGCTAAGATATACTTTTATTTAAAGTTGTTTTACTTTTGATCAATGATTATAACAAGATCCATTTCTATTTGGGTTTTCTTGATATTCTGATGCGCACATGTGAAGTGCATCACTCCTAGAAAAACCCAACACTCACCTCGTCAGCCAACCTCGTGTAGCCCTGTTCGAGATCATGTAGTTGCTGCTCACTAACGACCCTCCTGGATCTCTCGCAACATAAATCGGTACTTCTAGAGTACCTCTGTCATCTGCTTCTTCATTTCCACAGGGTTACTTAGGTCGCCTAGAAAATCTTCAACCATATTGGGGCAAGGAGGTGGCGAGAAGAACTCATGTGCAGAATATTCTTCGGCCTCTGAGACCCTGGGTGTAAAATCCATCCTCCCGGAAATTAAGCACGACCGAGGATAGATTTTATGCCCAGGACTGACGCCTTATAATGACACTAACTACGAGTTAGTTGTCACCACAAGTCAGCGGCTCTGCCGGCAAACACGATCATTCACACAACCAACGAAAGAAGAAGTAAACATGTTCACGCATCACATCATAGATATATAAATACCCAAATAAAGATTCACATGACATAAATAAACAAGTATCAGTAATAGGGCTTAACCCAGTACATGAATATCATAAATATCACACTCTCTCAACAAACAACGCGGAAGCTAAACCATATGATCATCAACCTGACGCCGGGAAGTAGTAGTAGTGCGCGGCTCTGGCTGCTCAGACCTTGGTGTCTCAATCTCTGGCTGCGCCTGGTCGAACTGCGACGGCGTTTCCGCGCTCCCCTAAAATGATGTGGTCAAACGACTGTCAGTCAAACTAGACTCAGCTGCTTCATCCCCGCCTCACCCCCGCGTCTCCTAGGCACCGTGCGGGAGGAAGAAAGTGGAGGGCCAATAATAGCAGAATGTACAAGCTGGTGACTGTGATATATTTAGGTAATTCCTTAGCAATTCTATATCAGTATGAGCAGTAAAGAAGAGCAACAACTAATGTAGTATAGAAGTACAGTAAGAGGAGCTAAGTAAAATTAGTAAAGTAAAATAATTACACTATCATCACAGAAACGTATCTTAACTTATATGAATGGTCATACAAACATATAAGTTAAGGTTTCCGAAATAATAACTCATCATATAAAAGAACTCATACTAATTTATATGATGAGGATCTACAAGTACGTATGTTATATCATGCAATGCAATGATTATGTACTCACCACACGGCTCTGTGCACAGACCTTTCATGCATCCTCACTTTTTGGAGGTGGCCCACCTCTCAGGTACCAACCGTCGTGGCTCATGGTGGTAGTGGAGCCGGTGTCTCAACTCCTAGGCGGGAATGCACACTATCGGGCCTAGACCTCTCGTACGCCTCAACGCTACGAACACAACAGCGGAACCCCTGCGTACTTTTGCTGGCAACTACCATTCTTCTGTGGTCGGGTGTGCTCTTAGGGACATAGTCCTCCAGACCTCGGTATAAATATCTCACCGGTCTCCCAAAGATCTACACTCCGCACCAAAGTCATCGTACTTCCGTCGGTGTGCCGACTGAAACAGTACTGAGTGAGTCGCCGCATAATCACAAATTAGGTATAACAATACCCTCCCGAGCCTCCAGCTCGCAGGTCCAACCCGTTCTAATGTCGACCAACAACCCGAGCCACCAGCTCGTAGGACTAGCAAGCCCCATATCACTCCAACTCACACATGGGTGAGATCGTTATAACATTCCTTAATCCTATCAGAATACTCTTGTCTAACTTCCGGATTACTTAGCGATATATGGTTAACATTGGACTTCCCGAGGTCTACCCTGTGAGGGCTCGCAGCGGTACTAGGAACTATGATGGGTTGAACCTCATCGTTCTCTTTCTCAAGACACTTAATAGAGTTATACTACCTTAACCAAACTCACTCCTAGGGTTACTAAGTATGTGACCACTCCAAAGTATCAACTGCTGACAATACTAATTTTCCAAAGTTGTTAAATGCAGACCATATGATCTTGTATGTGTGTAGGAATTCTTCAAACACTTGTCCCAAGGACCTAAGATTATTTCCTGAGATCTATCATAACATCTTAGACTTAATGTCAGAGATTTATAATTTTCCTAAAATAATCAACAATTATTATAATTTTTTCAAATTATTGTTACATGTGATTTTGAACATGAAGTGTCACTTTCTGTTATCAAAATAACAAGATAAAGTTATTCTAACAGCATCTTTAAGTAATAATGACTCTGAACCTAATTTCACATCATTCCTATAATACTTGATATTTAATTTCTTATTACAAAGATTTGATCCATTAGGTCAAGTTACACATGAAGTACTATAAATATTCATCAAATAATTCTAGGAAAATTACTAGAGGTACAAATGGTAAATAATTATTTATGACAAAAAATTATAATATTATAACTCAATTTGAGCACAATTATCTCAATAATATAGAATGAGCAAAAATGTTAATTATAACTGCAAGTCTAAGATTCTGACTTTCAAAAATTACAATTAATTCATCCAATATTTATAATACTAAATCATTGCTATTGACAAGATTTCATAATTTTTGCAACCATTTTAGTCACCCTAATTTCACTAGTACGCTTGCGTAACAAAAATATTAATTTTTTCATTTGTTCTAGTAAGCAAATCAACTGCAAATGTTCTAAAACTTCATGAGAAGGTGTGCATTCACTAAATAATTGTATGTACAAAATTTCACTGGATTTGACCAAGCCAATCCTGCTAAATTCACAAGATACACCTTTTTGGCTAAATGCACACCATATCACTTACAACATGACAACTTGCAAGTGAGATTCACCAACCTACATGACTCCAAAGGACCTGAAATTTTTACCAAGCCTTATACCTCCCTAATGAATCTCTCACCAAAATTTGGGGTTAAAATAATTTTTTTTCACTAAAAAATTTCAGTTTTATGAAAAATCACATTTTACCTAAATCTATAGTAAAATATTGTCCAAATATTCCCATTTTTGGAATGTAGGTGTATCTAGGGTATATTCTGACATGACTCAAATTTAAAATCAATACCCTTAGCCAATTAAAAGTTATTAAGGATATAATGACCGTCGTATCCTAAGAATCAGTCCCACAAGAACTGCCATACAGGGAGCTACAGTGCTCCAAATGACATGATTTCAATTTCTAATTAAAGTAGACTCACATGGCCAAGGGATGTGTCTTGATTCTCTTGATACCATCCAATGTTCATTGGGTCATGGTGATGCCCCAATTGGGCCCACTTTGCCGAATAGCGTGCTTTTGACCTAAATAGGGTAAAGTTTGACTTTGGTCAAACTGCTCAACTTGGTGACCCCATGACGGGGCTTTTGTGTTTCCTTGGTCCCTAACGACATTACAAGGCTATGAGTGGGGTTAACTTTAGGTTTTGAGGCCAATAGGACATCTTAGGGGAAGGTTTGAACTATATTTACCTAAGGTTGACTTTGGTCAATTCGGCCCAATAGATTGATCTAGCCTTGAGTTCATCGCTCAGTTGCCTCTCTATTAGGGTAAGAGAAGTGTTAATGAGCTTACTTTGAGGTGGTGAGTTCATGTGAGTGTGAATTGACCTAGGTTGACTCGTGCACATTGGGGGTGCACATAGCAGTTTCCCTAAGTTCAAACTGAGCTAGGGTCACACTATGGCCTCCATGCACCACTCAAGTCCTAACCCTAATTTTAGGGGGACCTAGAAGTGTGAGATGTTAAAAATACCAATAAATAAAATAAAAAATTTGTCCTCAAAATTCAAGCGAGTCTATGAGGTTTGACAAGTGAAGAAAAGATCAACTTGTAGGAAGTTTAGTTTGTACCTGAGGTGAAGTGCTCATGGTGTTTCTTTTGCATGAGGTCCAAGGGCACCCAAGTGTGCTCCTCCTGCCCATGATTTGACCACAACACCCTGACCAAAGGAATGCTCTTCTTCTGTAAAATTCGGATTGTTGTATTGTCAATCCGGATTGGCTCCAATCGAACTGACCGGTCAGATGCCACCGGGCCCAAGGTAGAAGTAATATGCTGCTCCGACCGAAGTAATGCTTTCTGAAGTGAGTAGACATGAAAGACGTCATGCAGGTTCGCCAACTCTGGCGGTAGCTCCAGCCTGTAAGCCAAGGGTCCGACCCGCTCCAGGATCGTATAAGGCCCCATATACCTAGGGCTGAGCTTCTTATGCCTACGCACCTGCGAAACAACATGCATCAGACGTATCTTCAAAAACACCTTGTCCCCCACCGAGAACTCGACCTTACGATGTCTCGCATCGTAATACTTCGTCTGCCGACTCTGAGCCTCTAGCATCCTGTCTCTAATCAGTCGAATGAGCGCGTCCGTTCCCTCGACGTAATATGACCCAAGCGTCATCGGGTCCTCATCCTGAACCCAAGATAGCGGTGTCCGACACTTCCTCCCATGCAGCGCCTCACTGGGAGTCATGCCAATGCGGGCCTGATGGTTGTTGTTGTAAAAGAACTCAATCAATGGCAACAACCGCTCCCAGGGCTTCCCCGTATCAAGTAGACACAATCGCATCAGATCCTCCATGGTATTGTTGGTCCGCTCTGTCTGCCCATTAGTCTGTGGAGAAAGGCAGTGCTAAATGCAAGCTGGGAACTTAACTACTCTTGCACCGCCCTCCATTCTCTGGAAGTAAATTGACTGTCTCGATTCGATATAATCGTCTTGGGTACGCCATGGTACCTCACAAACTGCTCCACGAATAGCCTCACCAATACACCAACCGGAGCGTCCTTCCGGACCGCGATGAACCTGGGTAGCTTGGTCAATCGGTCCACGATGACCCATATAAAATCATGTCCAGTGTGAGCGAGGCAACTCGTGTACAAAATCTATCGAAATATCCTCGAACTTCCACTCCGACACTGGCAGTGGCTGCAGTAATCCTCCAGGGCTCTTGCAATCGGCCTTCACTCGCTGGCATGCCTCGCAGTTTGTCACAAAATCGATAATATCCCTCTTCATCTCGGGCCAATACATGCTCTTCCGCAGATTCTCCGTCATCTTGGTGATCCCGGGGTGCACTGAATACCATGTGCAATGTGACTCCTGAGTATGTCTCACCGGATCCCACCTCCCGTGGGTATATAAACACGGCCCCGAAAATGAATGAGGTCACCACATAGTGAATACTTCTCTGACTTGCCCTCTCCCAAGGCTCTAAATATAGGGTCCAGCGTTGCATCCTTCCACTGCTCTGCCCAAATGCGGTCTCTGATATCGCACTCCATGCTCAGAGCTGTCAAGTACACACATAAACCTATAGATCATCCCTCATCACCATAGTAATTTGCATGTCTTCCATCTTCCGCACCATCTCCATGGCCATTACCCGGGACTCCGGTCCAGTAGTGTCGGCTCTCCTGCTCAAAGCATCCGTTACGGTGTTCGCCTTCCCCGAGTGATAGTTCATGGTATAATCATAGTCGCAGAAGAACTCTAACCGCCTCCGCTGACGTAGATTCAGGTCCTTCTGCGTGTCAATGTACTTGAGGTTCTTGTGATCTGAGAAGATATCACAATGAACCTCATACAGGTAGTGCCCCCAGACCTTCAAGGTGAAGATTACTGCCCCCAGCTCCAAATCATGCACTGGGTAGTTCTGCTCATGCTTCTTCAACTGCCTTGAAATATACGCTATAACCAAGGTTGTCAGGATCAAGATCCTAGGTGAGATCGTTTAAGGGGTTGGATCGGATCGGATCGTAGGATCGGATCGTGGATCGTAAGATCCCACTATATTCTTAAAACAAGACTTAAATGAGGAAATTGAATTTGATATCAATCATATCATACAATTACACAAATATTTTATACAAATAATCATATAATTAATCATTTTCATTTGTTTACTATAAGAGTAATAAGACTATTATTACGAGAAATCTAGAATAGATCATAAGTCTAAGACAAAATAAGAACATGCATAAAGAAACAGTTATAATTGTAAATGTACCTGAGTAGTGTAGCTTCGGACTCTACGTTAGCAACTCTAAAGCCAAGATGAGTAAGCATTTTTGTCGTAGCTGTCCGTCTGTCCCATCTTCGTCAAACTATCGTCAGTAACCAAATTATGAAGATAAACCTATAAATGAGAAAAAAATCACAGAGATAATCAACCCAAATAACCCTTTTGTAATTTATAACAATGACAAATTAAGTAATTAACAATGCTATCAGCCTATCAGATCGTTAAATTTGAAGTGTAAAATCAAAAAAAAATAACAAATTATTAACAAACACTTCAAATATAATTCCTCCAGCATATCAAATATGAAATACAAAAATAATGTCTAAAACAAAATAAATTGAAAAGTAGCTTCATGGTAATGGGGATTCAAATAATAAGCTGCAGCATGTAAGAGCCTATGAAGTTGGCTTGCCCATCTCTCATCAATGATGGTCCATATTGTTTCATATCTACAACATAACACATAAAATAATAATTGCATGTTATGATATAAAGTTTCAAAACACAATGAAACTTAAAGTAATAAGTAAGCTATAGCTACTTACTTTCTCTTGATGTTTTCAAAATTATTTTGAATTTTCTCCTTAGCTCGATCCATCTGCGCATATATAAATCCTATCATAGGGGCCTCTGAATCAACCATTCTAAGCACCTTGATGAGTGGATATGCTGCGTTTAAACATGAAGTGACATGAGACCAAAATCTAGTTTTATTTAAAATAATTTTTTGAATTGATTTCCCCTCCTTTGAACCGACAAACCTACTAGACTTCCATTTGGCAGACGTAAACATCGTCAACAAACCACCCTTATTCTCAGAAAGACATCCCAATGTCAAGTAAGCTGTGGCAAATCGGGTAACTGCAGGGCGGATCAACTCTCTACCCTTTGTAAAATCAAGCAGCCAAGTATGTAGCAAAGTTCTGGAGTAGATGTATGATGTTATCTTTCTACCTTTTGCTATTGTTAATTTAAGCAATTCAAATTTTTTTTTCAAAATCTTCTAAAATTAAGTCAATGCAAAAAATTTTTTTCTCTTCTCCAGAATCGGGTAACTGCAATATCCTCAAAATTCAATATATATGATTTCTGCCCAGAAATCTGGACTGATTTCTGGGCAGAATTCAGTCCAAATTCTGCCCAGAAATCAGCCCAGATTTCTGGGCAGAAATCCAGAAATCTGGACTGATTTCTCGGCAGAAATCAGTCCAGAATTCTGCCCAAAAATCAGTCCAGATTTCTGGGCAGAAATCCAGAAATCTGGATTGATTTCTGGGCAGAAATCAGTCGAGATTTCTGCCCAGAAATCTCGATGTTTATGGGCAGAAATCAGTACAGATTTCTGCCCAGAAATCTCGATGTTTCTGGGCAGAAATCAGTCCAGATTTCTGCCCAGAAATCTCGATGTTTCTGGGCAGAAATCAGTCCAGATTTCTGCCCATAACAGAGCATATATCGAAGAAGAAGCTGGGCATAAGCATATAACAGAGCATAAGCATATAACAGAGTAACATAAGCATATAACAGAGCATAACATAAGCAACTTCTTCAGTGCAGAAAAAAAAAAGTTCAGAAATCTGGACTTCTTCAGTCCAGAAATCTGGACTGAAGAAGTCCAGATTCTGGATTTCTTCAGTCCAGCAATCTGGACTGAAGAAGTCCAGATTTCTGAACTTCTTCAAAGTCCAGAAATCTGGACGTTGAAGAAGTCCAGATTTCTGGACTTCTCCAGTCCAGAAATTTGGACTGTAGAAGTCCAGATTTCTGGACTTCTTCAAAGTCCAGAAATCTGGACGTTGAAGAAGTCCAGATTTCTGGACTTCTTCAAAGTCCAGAAATCTTGAAGTCCAGATTTCTGGACTTCTTCAAAGTCCAGAAATCTTGAAGAAGTCCAGAAATCTGGACTGAAGAAGAAGAAGAAGAACCACCTGGAGCAGCAGGGAGCGTCGGGTTCGGGGAGGGGAAATAGGGGTTCGGTCGGGCAGAAATGATCTGCCGCTTGCTTTTAAGCGTTCGGTCGGATCATGGAATCTTGCTTAGGATCGCGATCCTAACGATTCCACGATCCGGATCGCGATCCCGCGTGAGCTTAAGTTGATTTCGATCCGGGTTAAGATCCGGATCAAAATGTAGAATCGGGATCGTAGGATCGTACGATCCTACGATCCGGATCGCGATCCTGACAACATTGGCTATAACATGCTTGTGCTGCATCAGTACCGCACCCATGCCTTAGTATGATGCATCAGTATAAATCTGGAAACCTTCCTTTCCCGAAGGAAGGGCAAGGATGGGAGCCGTGGTGAGTCTACCCTTCAACTCCTGAAATGCGGACTCACACTGCTCAGTCCAAGTGAACGTCGTGTCCTTCGTCAAAGATTTGAGGGGAAGTGCTATCTTCGACAACCCCTGCACAAACTTGCGGTAATAGCCTGCAAGTCCAAGGAAGCTCCGAATATCCGAAGCCGTCTTTGGCTGCGGCCAATCCCTCACTGCCTGCACCTTGGCCGGGTCCACTGCCAACCCAGCTCCACTGATAATGTGCCCGAGGAATGCCACCTCTTGCAGCCAAAATTGGCACTTCGAAGACTTCACATATAGCTGGTGCTCCCACAGCTTCCCCAAGACTAATACCAAGTGACGGGTATGGTCCTCCTCGGTCCTGCAGTAGACTAAGATATCGTCTATAAAGACTATGACGAACTCGTCCAGGAACGACTCAAACACCTGGTTCATCAAACTTATGAATGCGGAGGGGGCATTCGTGAGCCCGGAGGGCATCACTGTGAACTCAAACAAGCCGTAGCGTGAGCTGAACGCCGTTTTCGGTATATCCTCCTCCTGAATTCGCAGCTCTCGTGCTTCCAATGGATCCTTGGTAACAGATCCGTCCTTCTTCTTCATGAACAAGACGGGAGCTTCCAATGGTGAAGAACTCGGTCTAACAAATCCTGCATCCACCAGCTCTCGTGCTGAGTCCGGAACTCCACAAGCTCCTTCGGTGCCATCCAGTAAGGTGCCCGAGAGACGGCCTTGCACCTGGTACTAGCTGTATCTGGAAATCTACCCCTCTATGCGGGGGTAGTCCGAACAACTTCTCCGGAAATACGTCGAGGAAATCCCGAACCACCGCAATATCACGAATGGAGGCCTCCACCTCTGCCATCTCGAAATAAACCATATACACCTCGTCTCCCTGCTCATAGGCCTTAACATGTACAGATGATAATAATAATCGGGAGATTGGCATAATACCTTCGAAGTCCACCTCCGAGTTTCTATGTTTCAATGTGATCCTCCTAGATGGGCAGTCGATCTTGGCATGGTGCCAGTGTAGACACGTCATGCTCAGAATCAGATCATAGTCTGGTAGCGGTAAAATCGTCGCTGGTGTGTCAAACAACTTCCCTCCAATATCTACAGACATATTGCACTTAGCGGTAGACTGCACCTCCGATCCGTCGGGAAGTCGAACTATCCTGAGAAGTCCGGGGAAACGTTGACATCCATCCAAATCCCTCGCAAAATCTTTCGGGACGAAAAAGTGTGAAGCCCCCGTATCAAATAATGTGAGGGAGGACTTACCGCACACATGTACTATGTCTGACGTTGGTTGTTTTGATTTTTATCAACTATCTATATAAAGGATTGCTAAGGTACTATACAAACAATTCGAAGTACAAAATTGTAAAGTACCTGTGATGACCTCCTCAGGGTTCCTAGGCTGGGCAAGATCCAGCACATACTTCTGCTCCGGCCTTCGGTCGCCACCGTGAGGTACTCGTCCTCGTCCACGACCTCGTCCTCGACCTCTGTCTCGCTGTGCTGGAGGGACTGCTGGAGGTGGAGGAAAAAGCTGTGGGCAGTGGGCTCTGATGTGCCCAGGCTGGTGGCATCCAAAGCATACCACCGGAGGGCGTCCTCTGTCATCAAATCTCCGCGGATCCTGGATGTGTGGTGGTGGGCCTGGCACTGCGGGAGGTTGCTGCTCTGGCTTGGCACTAGGACATGGACGTCCTCTACCTCCCCTGTGCCTCATGTACTTGCCCCGATGCGGCCCTCTACTGCTCTCACCATGATACTTCTCCTAGTCGGTCTCTTCCCTCTGCCCTGCACTATCAGATGATCTGCCTCCCACTTCTTTGTTGTCTCGATAATCTTTGCCAAACTGGCCTCTGAGTTGAATAGAAGAGCCTGTCTGAGCGAGTCCTGAAGTCCCCTATAAAATTTCTTTGCATAGTCCTTCTCATTCAGGGGATTAGTGAATCCTGCCAAGTGTGAAAACTCCCGTTGGTACTCCAGTACCGACCGATTTCCCTGCCTGAGGTGCGGAAACTGATCCTCCAGCACATCTCTATCCGTCGGGGATGCAAAATACTCCAACTAGGCCTCTCTAAACTAGTTCCAGCTGATCTGGGAATACTCATAATCAGCAAAGTTGGAGTCCATGAGGGACTTCCACCACCTCTTGGCATGGCCCGCCAGTGTCGTGACTGCCAAGGCTACTGCCTGGTTGCCCGGGCAAAGGATCCCCGCTAGCATCTCCTGGATAGTGTCCAGCCAGTCCTCCGTCTTGTCTGTCGTCTCTATCTCATAGTAAGTCGGAGGGGAGAGGCCTCGAAAGGTAGTCAGCCAGTTTGAGCTCGGGTTCGGTTGCGGTGTCGGAACCTGCTGAGCTCTAAAGGCATCCATGATGGCCGTGAGAGTCTGACCCAACTCTGACTGCTGAAAAGGACCAGCAGCTGGCAAAGGGAGAATCGTAGCCTGCCGTTTGAAACACTTCAATAGTCAAATAAGGTTGGCCTCATCTCATTTATGTGGACAAAAGATGTGATTTTCTCACATGGGCACACCATAGCTTCCGCTGCTTAGTTTATCCGCAAACTAAAGCTCGAGCGGGGTGACCCAGTGGTTTGTGGGCTTCTTTCGCTTATGATCGTGATACAGTGATACCAAATGTAAAATCCCTCCTCCCGGAAATTGGGCACGACCAAGGAGAGATTTTATGCCCAGGACCGACGCCTTATAATGACACCAACTACGAGTTAGTTGTCACCACAAGTCAGCGACCCTGCCGGCAAACACGATCATTCACACAGTCAACGAAAGAAGAAGTAAACATGTCCACGCATCACATTATAGATATATAAATACTCAAATAAATGTCAACATGACATAAATAAAAAGTATAAGTAATAGGGCTTATGCCCAGTACATGAATATCATAAATATCACTCTATCTCAACAAACAACGTGGAAGCTAAACCATATGATCATCAACCTGACTCCGGGTAGTAGTAGTACGCGACTCCGGCTACTCAGATCCTGGTGTCTCAATCTCTGGCTACGCCTGGTCGAACTGCGGCGGCGTCTCCACGCGTCTCTAAAATGATGCGGTCAAATGACCGTCAGTCAAACTAGACTCAGCTGCTTCGTCTCCGCCTCACCCACGCATCTCCTAGGCACCGCGCGGGATAAAGAAAGTGGAGGACCAATAATATCAGTATAAGCAGGTGACAGTGATATATATAGGTAATTCTCTAGCAGTTATATATTAGTATAAACAGTAAATAAGAGCAACAACTAATGCAGTATAAAAGTACAGTAATAGAAGCTATGTAAAACTAGTAAAGTAAAACAACTACACTACCATCACAGAAGCGTACCCTAACTTATATGAATGTTCATACAAACATATAAGTTAAGGTTTCTGAAATAATAACTCATTATATAAAAGAGTTTATACTAATTTATATGCTTATGATCTACAAGTGTGTACGTTATGTCATGTTTTGCAATGCAATGATTATGTACTCACAAACACGGCTCTGTGCACAAACCTTTCATGCATCCCCACTTTTTGGAGGTGACCAACCTCTCAGGTATCAACCGTCGTGGCTCACGGTGGTAGTGGAGCGTGTGTCTCCACTCTTAGACGGGCAGGCACACTATCGGGCCTAAAACTCTCGTATGCCTCAACGCTAGGAACATAACAGCGGAGCCCCTGCGTACTCTTGCTGGCAACTACCAGTCTTCTGTGGTCGGGTGTGCTCTTAGGGACATAGTCCTCCAAACCTCGGTATAAATATCTCACCGGTCTCCCAAAAATCTACACTGCGCACCAAAGACATCGTACTTCCGTCGGTGTGCCGACTGAAACAGTACCGATTGACCCACCGCATAATCACAAATCAGGTATAACAATACCCTCTCGAGCCTCCAGCTCGCAAGATCAACCCGTCCTGATATCGACCAACAACCCGAGCCACCAGCTTGTAGGACTAGCAAACCCCATATCACTCTAACCCACATATGGGTGAGATTGCTATAACATTCTTTAATCCCATTAGACTATTTTTGTCTAACTTCCAGATTACTTAGCGATTTATGGTTAACATTGGACTTCCCGAGGTCTACCATGTGAGGGGCTCGCATCGGTACTAGGAACTATGATGTGTTGAACCTCATCATTCCCTTTCTCAAGACACTTAATAGAGTTATACTAACTTAACCAAACCCACTCTTAGGGTTAATAAGTGTGTGACCTCTCCAAAGTATCAACTGCTGAAAACACTAATTTTCTAAAGTTGTTAAATACATACCATATGATCTTGTATGTGTGTATGAATAGGAATCCTCCAAACACTTAACCCAAGGACCTATGATTATTTCCTGAGACCTATCATGACATCTTAGATCTAATGCCAGAGATTTATAATTTTCCTAAAATAATCAGCAATTATTATAATTTTCCCAAATTATTGCTACATGTGATTTTGAACATGAAGTGTCACTTTCTGTTATCAAACTAGCAAGATAAACTTATTCTAACATCAGCTTAAGTAATAATGGCTCTGGACCAAATTTCACATCATTTCTATAATATTTGATATTTAATTTCTAATTACAAAGATCTGGTCCATTAGGTCAAGTTACACATGAAGTATTATAAATATTCATCAAATAATTTCAAAAACATTACAGGAGGTTACAAATGGTAAATAATTATTTATTCCAAAAATTTATAATATTATAACTCAATTTGAGCACAATTATCTTAATAATATAGAAGGGAAAAAATGATAATTATAACTGTAAGACTAAGATTCTGACTTTCAAAGATTTCAACTAATTCATCCAGTGTTTATAATATTAAATCATTGATATTGGTAAGGTTTCATAATTTTTGCAACTATTTTAGTCACCCTAATTTCACTAATACACTTGCGTAACAAAAATACTAATGAATTCATTTGATAAACAAATCAACTCCAAATATTCTGAAATTTCATGAGAAGGTGTACACTCACTAAATAATTGCATGTACAAAATTTCACTGGATTTGACCAAGTCAATCCTGCTAAATTCACAAGATACACCTTTTTTGGCTAAATGCACACAATATCACTTACAACGTGACAACTTTCAAGTGGGATTCACCAACCTACAGGAGTCCAAAGGACCTAAAATTTTTACCAAGACCTTATACCTCCCTAATGAATCACTCACCAAAATTTGTGGTTAAAATAATTATTTTTCACCAGAATATTTCAGTTTTATGAAGAATCACATTTTACCTAAAACTATAGGAAAATTTTGTCCAAAAATTTCCATTTTTGGACTGTAGGTGTATCTAGGGTATATTCTGACATGACCCAAATTTCAAGTCAATACCCTTAGCCAATTAAAAGTTATTAAGGATATAGTGACTGCCCTATCCTAAGGACCAGTCCCATAAGAACTGCCCTACAGGGAGCTACAATACTCAAAATAACTTGATTTCAATTTGTAATTAAAGTAGACCCACAGTGTACAACCTCGTGTCCGGCGAGCGGGTCCCGCCAGGAAGGTTGAGCAGGCCTGGCCCCGCGACCCGCACCCGAGCGGCAGAACGGGCTGTACGACGGAAGGGCTGGCCCGCTCCCGCCCATCTCAGGCGAGCGAGCTGGCGACCCGCGGCAAGCGAGCTGGACCCGCGATTGGCGACCCGCCGGCCAACCCCCCGAACGCGACCTGGTTGCCGACCCGCCCGGCAGAAGACAGGCAGCTCGCCCATACCGGCTCGCTCTCGCCCAGGGAGGACAGGCGAGCCACGAGGCCAGACCGCGCCCGCCTCCTGCGGGGGAACTGAAGGCGAGCTGACCCCCCAGGGGTGCGAATAGCTACTCAGAACAGCGGAGCCTCGCTGTTGGCAGACCAGGCTGGACTGCGTATAGCTGTTCAGAACAGCGGAGTTTGGCTGTTGGCAGACCCAACCAAGGGCTTTTTGGTATTTTCAGGTCAGTTCTTCTGGTTATTGGCAGTTCAGATTCCAAAAATCTATAAATAAGACCCAAGGGGTACCTCAGAGGAGACGCTTTCATGGCCTCCTTACTCTCATTTTCAAGTGTTCTCTGAGAGTACCTTAGCTCGGCTCTTGGCTAAGGAGGGGAAGCGCTCAGAGATCTTCCGGGTTTGTGGTGGGACCTCCCTGCCGAGCCCTTGGGTCTGTCCTTTCTTGTCTCTTTCGTTGTTTTTCTTGCAGGAGCAAAGTAGGCGCGAGACCACCCCTTCCCCAAGGGTCGAACTCCACAAGAGGCCGGATTCCGGTTTCAACATTTGGTGCGGTGAGCGTGGAGAGTGGTCAGTGCAGAAAAGCTTCGGCGAGCTCAATGACGGGAGGTCAAGGATCTGACAGACAGGACTCGCCACCCCCACCACCTCTTGCAACGGTGGGAATGTTTGAAGACTTCAGGAATGAGGTGCTGACTCTGGTCAAGATCGCGCTCGGCACGCGGGCCGAGTGCTCGACTCCGGCGATCCCGATCGCGGCCGCCCCCTCCTTGGGCGAGGATGCTCCCGGCAGGCGAGCCGGGAAGGAGGTGGCCGAGGAAGGCCGAGGAAGCGAGCTCCCGGGGCGCGAGCTCTTCCCCGGTTCGGCAGGCCGAGGCCGTTTCGGCGAGTTGGGCACGCGAGACTCGCCGGCCCGCCAGGTGGGGGGAGGCAGCCCCTTCAGCGAGCTGGTCTCCTCAGCTCCAGTACCAGACGGGTTTAGGGAGCCCGAGATGACCTACTACACCGGGAAGGGAGACCCGGTTCAGCACGTCCAGTGGTTCGAGGACGTAGTCTCCATCCGTCAGATGTCGGACGGATTCAAGTGTCGTCTCTTCGCCATCACCCTCCGAGAGAAGGCAAGGGAATGGTTCCACCAGCTGCCGGCCAGTTCCATCTATTGCTTCGAGGAACTGCGCCGAGGGTTCATGTTGAGGTTCACTACCTCAAAGAAGAGGAAGAAGGAGTCTGAGTCCCTGTTCCACATAAAGCAGGTGGTGAACGAGACGTTGGGGAGCTATGTCGATCGGTTCCAGGAGGAGGTTACCCAAGTCCAGGAGATGCCGGGCCACAGCCTGATGATGGCCTTCACCCTGGGCCTGCAGCAGGGTTTCTTCCGCATGGAGCTGAAGAGAATTCCCCCCCTCTCCTACGAGGAGCTGATGGAGAGGGCGGCAAGAGAGGTCGACGGGGAGGCGTCGAACCCAGAATTTGCAAGGAAGTTGGCCAGGTGGGCGACTGAGGAGGAAAAGGAGTCGAAGGGAGGAAGAGGACAGGAAGAGAGAAGGGGGGAGCCTAGGCAGAGGGAGCAGAGGGAGCAGAGGCAGCCCCAATGGCAGCAGCCGCCGAGGTGGGGGCGCCAGGAGCCCGACCGCCGGCTGGGCTGGAGACCTGAGTGGCAGGGGCAGGGGCCACAAGGGGGGTACTACGGAAGGGGTCACCATCAGGGGAGACAGGATCAGTTCCACCCACCGGGCTGGAGGCAAGGTCAGAGGCCTCGGCTCCCCGATCAGGAGGAGGCCATGGCCATAGCACTGGGAACGAGGAGAGGGGTCATGAGAAGGAGGAGAAGGGAGTTCAGGGTGGAGCTGCCCTATTGCGACTTCCATCAGGAAGAGGGGCACGCAACGACCACGTGTCCAGAATTCTTGGAGATGAGAGGGAACAGGGGGCGGCAGCAGCAGCAGGAGGAGGTGCGGCAGGAAGTGAGGATCGAGGAGGTCTTGCCTCGGGCGGAGGAGGATCGCTGTGAAGACCGGGTGGATGTGGGGACCCGAGGAGGGATCAGAGTGATCCACGGGGGAGTGGGAATCGAGGCCTCCCGCAAGGCAAGCCTCCACACCATGTACCGGCGAAGCGTCGCCTCTACATCCCAAACCCCGCCGCCGGAGGAGAGGATCACCTTCTCCAGAAATGATATGCCAGACCACGAAGACCCGTTCTGCGATGCGCTGGTCATCAAGGCCGCCATCGAAAACTTCACGGTCTCTCGGATCCTCGTGGACAATGGAAGCTCCGTGAACGTCGTCTTCAAGAAGGCGTTTGACGCGATGCAGGTGGAAGCTAAGAGGGTGCTGGCCTCGGACGGGCCCTTGTTCGGATTCTCGGGAGAGAGGAAGGAGGTAGAGGGAGGAGTTGGCCTCCACGTCACCCTGGGGGGGCAGTCCCGGAACTGCAAGTTCGTCATTGTGGACGCCCCCAGCAGCTACAGCGCAATCTTCGGGAGGCCCCTGATCAGCGCCTTCCGCTGCGTCCCCTCATCTTTCCACCAGTGCCTGAAGTTCAACGCTGAGGGGGTGCAGGTCAGGGTTAGGGGAGACCCAAAGGTGGCGCGGGAGTGCTACGTCACCGCGGTGAACACCATCTCTTGGCAGGAAGGGGCCGAGGAGATGGGGCGGAGGATGGAGGAGGACGAGCAGGAAGCCGGAGAGGTGGAGCTGGGGGTGAAGGACTGCGCAGAGAAGGCGGAAGGAGGAGATCTGGAGGAAGTGGCCGAAGTAAGGGCCGTAGGAGGGGAGATGGAGGTAGAGGTCCCCGTTCCGGAGGAAGGGGACGCCGAAGGATGGGGGAAGCAGTCCAGGCTGGAGGCCGCAGAGGAGGTGGTGGAGCTGGAAGTGCTCACCCGCGGAGGCAGGGTGGAGAAGATCCGCGTCAGCGGGGGGCTGACCCCGGAAGACCAGGGCAGGATGCTGGAGTGCATCCAGAAGAACGTGGACATCTTCGCCTGGAGCGCCGCGGAGATGCCGGGGGTTGACGCGGATGTGGCTTGCCACCGCCTCAACCTGGACCCGGGAACACGCCCCGTCCAGCAGAAGAAGAGGTCCACGACGGACAAGCTGGCGGAACCCATCAGGGAGGAGGTGACAAAGCTTCTCAAAGCTGGCTTCGTGTCCGAAATTCAGTACCCCGGCTGGGTCTCAAACGTTGTGATGGTTAAAAAAGGAGACGGCCGCTGGCGGTTGTGTATCGATTTTTCCCTTCTTAATAAAGCTTGTCCTAAGGACTGTTACCCTTTGCCTCGGATCGACGCGCTGGCTGATTCCGCCGTCGGCTTTTCTGTAATGAGTTTTTTAGATGCCTTTTCAGGTTACCATCAGATCAGGATGCACCCCCCGGACATCAAGGATGTCTCATTCATCACAGGGGACGGCTGCTACTGCTACAAGATGATGCCGTTCGGGCTGAAGAACACTGGGGCCACCTACCAAAAAATGATGGATAGGGTCTTCAAGGGACAGAGGGGGAGGAACTTGGAGGTGTACGTGGACGACCTCATGATCAAGAGCCGGGACGTGGACTCCCACCTCCGGGACCTGGAGGAGACGTTCGCCACCCTGCGCAGATACAAAATGCGGCTGAATCCCCTTAAGTGTGTCTTTGGGGCAAGCCGGAGGAAGTTCCTGGGGCATCTCCTCACCCCCGCGGGGGTCGAGCCGAATCCAGACAAGGTCAAGGCCATCTTGGAGCTAGGGTCCCCGCGGAATGCAAAGGAAGTCCAACGGTTGACAGGGAAGCTAGCAGGACTGAGTCGCTTCCTTTCTCGGTCAGGGGAGAAGTGCTCCCCTTTCTTCAAAACGCTGAGGGGAGGCCAGAGGTTTGAATGGAGCAAGGAATGTGAAGAGGCCTTCCAGGCCCTCAAGGTGCAGTTGACACAGGCTCCGCTGCTCCAGGGGCCGAAGGAGGGTGAGGATTTGTTCTTATATCTCGGGGTCGGGGCAGAGGCCTTGAGCTCCGTCTTAGTACGTGAAGAGGGGAAGAGGCAGCTCCCCATTTATTATGTCAGCCGGGTCCTGAGGAAGGCCGAGCTCCGGTATCCGATCCTGGAGAAGCTTGCATTCGCATTAATCATCTCGGCCCGGAGGCTACGGCCTAACTTCCAGGCGCACTCGATCCGAGTGGTGACCGACCATCCTCTCCGCAACATCTTCGAGGGGGTGGAGCACTCAGGCCGGCTGGACAAGTGGTCGGTGGAGCTAAGCGAGTTCGATGTCTCCTTCGTTCCGCGGCTCTCGATCAAAGCTCAGGCGATGACCGACTTCCTGGCCGACTACGTGGTAGAAGTAGCAGAGGAGGAGCTCACTTGCCCGACTCCTTGGAAGGTGAGGGTGGATGGAGCCTCAGGAAGGCATTCTCTCGGGATAGGAGTGGTTCTGGAAAGCCCTCAAGGGACTCAAATTGAGCAGACGGTGGTGGTGCATTTCCCCATTACCAACAACCAGGCCGAGTACGAAGCAGTGATAGCGGGGCTGCGCCTAGCCAGAGAGCTGGGGGTGCTGGATGTGGAGGTCCTAACCGACTCCATGGTGGTGGCTTCCCAGATCAACGGGGAGTTCGAAGTAAGGGAGCCCGCTTTGAAATTATACTTGGCCAAAGCGAAGGGGGTCATAGGGACCTTCCAGACCTTCTCCATCCGACACGTGCCAAGGGGAGAGAATGAACAGGCCGACCAACTGGCGAAGCACGGCCCCCGAGCAGGGAGCACCATCACCGACCTGTTCCGCCCCTCCATCAAAGAAGGAGAGCTCATGGAGATCGATCAGCAGCCTTCGTGGATGGACCCAGTAGTAGTTTTCCTCTCCACGGGAGAGTATCCGGAGGGGGTGGACAGGAAGAAGCTAAGGCACAAGTCGGCTTACTACCTCCTTAAGGACGGGCAGCTGTACCGAAAGACCCTCTCCGGGATGTTGGCTCGCTGCGTGGCCGAGGGTGAGGCGCAGAGGATCCTGGAGGAAGTCCACTCCGGGGAGTGCGGAAGTCATTCCGGGAGTCGGACCCTGGAAGGAAGGATAGTCAGGCAAGGGTATTTCTGGCCCACCCTGGGCCGAGACGCCGCGGAGTTCGCAAGGAGATGTCATAAGTGCCAGCTGTTTGCCCCCCTCCAGCTACAGCCGGCCCAACAGCTCAAGAGTATCACGGCCCCCTGGCCCTTCGCAATCTGGGGAATGGATTTGGTTGGACCGTTCCCCCAGGCCAGCGGCCAGAGAAGGTTCCTCCTAGTGATGATCGACTACTTCTCAAAGTGGATGGAGGTGAAGGCGTTGGCCAAGGTGACCTCCCAAGTGATCAGGAACTTCGTCTGGGGGGAGATCATCTGTCGCCACGGGATGCCGCAAGCCATCGTCACCGATAACGGACCCCAGTTCGCCAGTGCCGAGTTCACCAGCTTCTGCGAGCAGCTTGGAATCGACCTCAGGTTCGCCTCGGTCCACCACCCCAGGAGCAACGGGCAGGTGGAGGCGGCGAACAAGATCATCGTCAATCTCCTCAAGAAGAAGGTGGAAAACTTGAGGGGGAGCTGGGTGGAGCAGCTCCCCGCCGTTCTTTGGGCCCTTAGAACCACTCCTAACACGGCCACGGGGGAGACCCCCTTCAAGCTCTCCCATGGGTGCGAGGCGGTGCTCCCCATAGAATTTGAGGTTCAAACGCCGCGAGTCGGAACGGCCAGGGAGGGCCGAGAGGAATGGCAAGCCGAGAACGGGGAGGAGCTGAGACTCTCCCTTGACATGGTGGAAGAGTTGAGGGATCTTTCGGCCATCCGACAGGAGGAGGTCAAAAGGAGGATGACAAAATACTTTGACAAGCATGTCAGGGTCAAGCAGTTCGCAGAAGGGGACCTGGTACTGAAGAAGGTGGACGCGGCAGGGAGGTCAGCGTCCGTAGGGAAACTCAACCCCAGCTGGGAGGGGCCATTCATTGTGAAGGAAGCTTTGAAGTCGGGGGGCTATCGGCTCCAAAATGTAGAGGGCGAGGCCCTGAGTCTCACCTGGAGTGGAGACGACTTGAAGAGGTTTTTTCCCTAGGCTCCTGTAAGCAACGCGATTTATTATAATGAAGTCTTTCTTCTCCCCCCCCCCAAGGATTGTCATACCTAAGCTTGCTCAGAGGATTGGAATGAATTTGGACCCCGAGAAGATCCCGCTGCCAGGCTCCCACCTAGCTGGCAGGGCCGGAAGTCACTCGGTGTCATCCCTAGCCTCGAGAAGATCCCGCTGCCAGGGTCCCACCTAGCTGGCAGGGCCGGAAGTCACTCGATGGAATGAATTTGGACCCCGAGAAGATCCCGCTGCCAGGCTCCCACCTAGCTGGCAGGGCCGGAAGTCACTCGGTGTCATCCCTAGCCTCGAGAAGATCCCGCTGCCAGGCTCCCACCTAGCTGGCAGGGCCGGAAGTCACTCGATGGAATGAATTTGGACCCCGAGAAGATCCCGCTGCCAGGCTCCCACCTAGCTGGCAGGGCCGGAAGTCACTCGGTGTCATCCCTAGCCTCGAGAAGATCCCGCTGCCAGGGTCCCACCTAGCTGGCAGGGCCGGAAGTCACTCGATGGAATGAATTTGGACCCCGAGAAGATCCCGCTGCCAGGCTCCCACCTAGCTGGCAGGGCCGGAAGTCACTCGGAATCCCTAGCCTCGAGAAGATCCCGCTGCCAGGCTCCCACCTAGCTGGCAGGGCCGGAAGTCACTCGATGGAATGAACCTGGACCCCGAGAAGATCCCGCTGCCAGGCTCCCACCTAGCTGGCAGGACCGGAAGTCACTCGGTGTCATCCCTAGCCTCGAGAAGATCCCGCTGCCAGGCTCCCACCTAGCTGGCAGGGCCGGAAGTCACTCGATGGAATGAATCTGGACCCCGAGAAGATCCCGCTGCCAGGCTCCCACCTAGCTGGCAGGGCCGGAAGTCACTCGGTGTCATCCCTAGCCTCGAGAAGATCCCGCTGCCAGGCTCCCACTTAGCCGGCAGGACCGGAAGTCACTCGATGGAATGACTCAGAAAGCGATGACCTGCGACCCAGAACAAATCACGTTGTCGGACTCCCACCTAGCCGGCGAGGCCGGGAACTACTCGAAAGGCGTGAGCAGCAGGTCGGAATCACAAGAGTTAGTCAAAAAAGAGGGAAAGGGTCTAGCATAGCCCCACCCTCAAGCCCCAGGAAAGGCGGCCGAGTAAACGCAAAGGCCTGGGCGAGAGTCCGCAGAGAATTAGGCATGCGGACGCGGGACGAGCCGGCTCGCCTCGCTCGAGGGACGAGCCAGCTCGCCTCGCCCGGCGGGCGAGCAGCCGCCTCATCAGAGCCAGGCCGCAGGGGAAGGTCGCGTCACCCGGCAATAACAACGTTGGAAAAACAAGGCGGACGAGAGAGCATTTATAAAAGACACAATAGCTAAAAACACGAGGTATAGGCGCAAGCCACGCGTACAGATAGATATACATGATAATGTTCATCTGAAAAAGGATAAAATTACAAAAAGAAAGGGAGGCGCGAGATCCAGGTCGAGAAACCCTAAAGGGGCTGGAAGGCCTTGTCGCCAGGGTCCGGCACGGGGAGAAACAGCGCCGGCACAACGTCTTCCGCCGAGAGCCCCGCTGCCTCGCTCGTAAGCAGATCCGCGCGCCGCAGCATCTGCATCGTGTATTTCGCTGCGCTGGCCGCGTTCTTTTGCATTAGCACCTCCAGGTCGTAGTCAGAGAGGTGCTCGCGCGGGCAGACCCTGCTGTCTGGAGGAGGGACAGCGGCAGCGGCCTCCAGCTCGCGTACCCGGGCCTCCAGCGCCGCCTTCTCTTGACCAAGGGTGGCGATCTCGGCACCCATCCGGCTCGCCGTCGCCGCGTCCTGGGGAAAGGAACAAGTATAATCGTGAGCTGTGTCCGCGAAGAGGGAGAGGGTAACTCAGGTTGAGCACGTACCACCCCGCCCAGGTACTGCGCGTGGGTCTCCTCGGCCGCGTCGGCTCGCTTCCTGTGAAGATCCGCGTCCACCTGAGCGAGCTTCCGGGCCTCTTCCTTCTCATCCGCCATTTTTTGTATGGACGCGGCGTTCCGCTCCACCTGGGTGCAGCGCCTCCCCACCATGTGAGCCAGCTCCAGACCGCGCAGCTGGGCCCGCGCGCTCTCATGAATCAGCACTCGCGTCTCCTCCTTGTCATAAATGGCGGCGTCTTCGCTCGAGTACAGACCAAAGGAGAAGCTGTACGCCTCCCCGCCGATGGTATCCTGCTCCATCCAGCTCGGCAGCAGGGTCGAGATCATCGCGCGGTTCGACTCCTTATCCCACGACAGGAGCGGGACGCCGAGCTCGTCCTGGTACCTCTCGCCGTAGCCAAAGTTGCGATGCCCTCTCGGCACCGGCTCCGCAGCAGCTTGAGACCCGCCCGGCGGCGCGGAGGTGCCCGCCGCCCTGACCGGGGAGTCGCTGGTCGAGGCGACCCGCGGGGGCGAGGGGCCCTCAGCCGGTAGGACCGCAGGGGCCTTGCCCTTCCTTTGGCTCACGGCGGGTTGTTGATCCGCGATCTTTGCCACCTTCGGCGGAGGGGCGGGCTGTCCGCCACCCGGTCGCTTCTTGGACGGGACGGACGGGATGTCGCGCTGAGCGGCATCAGCAGCTTGAGCCCGGGCAAGAACCCCGGAGGGGATCCGCGCGCTTTCGTAAGGAGGGTGAAGGGGGATGTCGTGGTCACCTGCAAAGAAAGGAAGGTGAGATAAAAGAAAAGTGGGAAAATAAGGACTAGCTAGCGGCGAGCGGCAAACCTCCCCCTGGCGGGACGACGGCGAGGTCGTCAAGATGGCGGCGCAGGTACGCGACCTCAAAGTTCTTCCCGGCGAAGAACGCGCACAGGTCGGCTTCATGGCCGCCTAGGCTGGGTGGCCGGTAGCTCGCCTCGCTGAGTTGCACCGGCGAGAAGGGGACGTTGCCGAAGTCCCCTTTGACGAACAAGAATTTCTTGAGCCAGTTGTGACTCTTGTTGACTGTCTCCCGCACCTTGAGGTGGGCGCTGGAGAAGTAGGCCGTCCCGTCTCGATTCGCCCGGAAGGAGAACAGCTTCCGGAACACGGCGAGGCTGAACTCCACCCGCTCCTCTCGCAGGAAGCAGGCGAACCCCACCATGACGGCTTTGGAGTTCGGGGTCATTTGGCCGAGGACGACCCCGAAATACTTCAGCACCTGCCGCACCTCGGGCCACAGGGGAAGTCGCAGACCCACCTCAAAATGAGCGAGAGGGATGGCGAGCTCGTCCCTAGACAGGTCGTTGATCTTCTCCCCCTCCCCGGGTCGCCTCGCAGAAAAGCTCGGCGGCACGTGGTCGCTAAGCGCATCCAAGTACTCGCGCTCAGAGATGACAGCGTGAGGAAAGTCATGCTCTGAGAAGGTCCAGACACACTTGCTTCGGCCGTCCACGTCGCCGCCGCCTCCGCCCATTCCCATCAAGTCGCCGCCAAACGCGCGAAACAGATCCGAGAGGCGAGCGCGAGTCGCAATTCGCGGGAAAAGGGAGGCGAGAGGATGTTTGGAAACGGTGGAGAAATAAGGGCCTGCAAGGCCTATTTATAGGGAAAGAGAAAGGGCGGGAAACTTCCCGCCGAAAGATGGGGTGCGGGTAGCAAAAATTAGTCCGACGGTTCGACTTCCCGCGCGCGACTGCACCTCAAGGGTCGATCCGGCACGGTTCTCGCCCGGCCGCAACCGCGGAAGACCAGTGCGAGCGAGTCTCAACCCGCACCCGCACGCTGTTCCGCGCGAGATGGGAGAATCCCGTCTGGCGAGCCCCTTGGCTCGCCCTCGCCCCGATCAGCGCAAAAGGAAGAACGGACCTTTCCCTTAACCCGCCCACAGAAAGCAATAAAAACAGCATGATATTTCCAATAAACCTCAGCAGTAATAAGTTAGGCCCATAGGCGGGCTGAAAGAGTCGCTAGTGATTACAAATACAAGATAACTACGAAATGACAACAACCCCGCGGTATCCCGCGAGCGAGGGGCAAACAACTGGGTCAGTACTCGACCCACTTCCACCTGTGCCGCCTCTTCGTTCCCGACCGAGGCGGCACACGGGGATCGTGGTAATCGCGAACCGCCACGAGCTCCCGCTGAGCCAGGCCGACCTGCTCCATGGCGCTCTTAAGATGCCCCTCGGCTCGCGTTATATGCACGCCCGGCGAGGTGACATCGTCGTCTTCCGCTTCGCGCGGAGGGCCCTCCAAGGCCGCGAGCCGAGCCTCGGTCTCGGCCTTGTCGTCATCGATCCTCTTCATGATCTCCTGCAGCAGCAGTGTGTGTTTCTGGAATAGCCGCGTCACCTGCCTCTTCATCCCCACCGCATCGGTCGGGTCGCCCAGGTAGTCAGAAACACTGTCCACGTCGGGCGGAGGCGAGTACCCTTCGCTCATCTCGGTTTCAGGAGAGGCCCTGTTAAAGCCTGCAAACGGGGAGGGGTCAGAAGGAGTGAGCAAGAGACAAAGCCGACGATAAAAACCAGCTCACCAGGGGTTGGCACGTCGCCCGCACCGACAGATGGGCGAGAAGAGCCCGGTCGACCCTGAAAGTTTCCTCCCTCGAGGGTCTCAAGAGATTTTCCCAGCCCGTGGGAAACCGCCGGACAGGGAGTTTCCGGAGGTGGGCGGTCCTGAACCGGGGAACCAGCGACCTTCTCGGGCGACTCGCGAGAGGGGCGATCCTCTCCCCCATTCCCCACCTCTTCACAGGGAATCGCCTGCAAAACAAAGGGTCAAAGGTACAGCAATAATTCGCGGAAGGTCACGTCCCCCGGGGATTACCTCGCCACCCGCGGCCGAGCTGGAGCCCGGACAGTCACCCGCCAGAGACCGCCTGACAATCTTCCCCTTCGCCGGCCTGAAGAGAGGGCCGGGAGACCCGCGTGATAACCAAGGGGCAGCCTCGAGGGCCTCCTCCTGAGTCTTCAGGCTCGCTGCCGCCAGGCGAGCTCGCACCTCTTCGCTGACCGGCATCAATAAATTAAGATCTGCTCAAAGGAAATGAAGGGACCTGGGGGGGGGGGGGGGGGGGGCTCCTCCAGGGGTTAACGGTGCGTATTTATAGCAGGAAAGTGGGCCCCCACCAGAAGATTCCCTGCCAGCTCAGCACAGAGCTCGCCGAACACGCGGGTTGGACGATTCTTTCTGAGCTTGATTCAAGCTCAAAAAGAGCGGGGATTGTGTACAACCTCGTGTCCGGCGAGCGGGTCCCGCCAGGAAGGTTGAGCAGGCCTGGCCTCGCGACCCGCACCCGAGCGGCAGGACGGGCTGTACGACGGGAGGGCTGGCCCGCTCCCGCCCATCTCAGGCGAGCGAGCTGGCGACCCGCGGCAAGCGAGCTGGACCCGCGATTGGCGACCCGCCGGCCAACCCCCCGTACGCGACCTGGTTGCCGACCCGCCCGGCAGAAGACAGGCAGCTCGCCCATACCGGCTCGCTCTCGCCCAGGGAGGACAGGCGAGCCACGAGGCCAGACCGCGCCCGCCTCCTGCGGGGGAACTGAAGGCGAGCTGACCCCCCCAGGGGTGCGAATAGCTACTCAGAACAGCGGAGCCTCGCTGTTGGCAGACCAGGCTGGACTGCGTATAGCTGTTCAGAACAACGGAGTTTGGCTGTTGGCAGACCCAATCAAGGGCTTTTTGGTATTTTCATGTCAGTTCTTCTGGTTATTGACAGTTCAGATTCCAAAAATCTATAAATAAGACCCAAGGGGTACCTCAGAGGAGACGCTTTCATGGCCTCCTTACTCTCATTTTCAAGTGTTCTCTGAGAGTACCTTAGCTCGGCTCTTGGCTAAGGAGGGGAAGCGCTCAGAGATCTTCCGGGTTTGTGGTGGGACCTCCCTGCCGAGCCCTTGGGTCTGTCCTTTCTTGTCTCTTTCGTTGTTTTTCTTGCAGGAGCAAAGTAGGCGCGAGACCACCCCTTCCCCAAGGGTCGAACTCCACAAGAGGCCGGATTCCGGTTTCAACACACAGAGCTATCTTTTTCATGTTGTACACTTTTCATGTTTCAGCCCCTAAGGGCCTCATTTTACTGGTTCAAAAAGTCCATTACATAGGAATAAAATAACACTATTTATAATCATAATATTTTATGACAACAGTTCTAACGGCCCGTAGAATGTTTTCTACCTCCAGTCGGCGGCCACGATCCACCCAACTTGGAGGGTTTTCTACATCCATTTGCCGGCGACCTAGCCTCCTCTCCGGCCGGCCACCACCTCCATCACCTCCGTTGAGGTGGTGGCTATCGCCGGGCGGTGGTACGGCCGCCGGAGAGATATTTTCCGGCGATCCTGAGAGGAGCATTTTCAAGCTTTTTCCATGGAAATTCAAAATGGAATTCGGCTCAATTGAGCTCGAACTCATTGCCTATTGATATAAGATGCTAGCACAAGGGAAGAGGAGGAGAAGCATGCCTGATTTCGGGCTTGGATGCGGCTACTCCGGCAGGTGGCCATGGTTTTTGGCATTTTTCGACGAACCTCTCCCGATCTCAATTGTCCACCAAAAGCTTTGATCCAAGAATTTCAACTGCTTGAGACCTTATGAAGATGATGATATGGTCGAATTGAGGTTTGTGGGCCTCTATATAGGAGATCCATGAATGGGAGGTGGTAGGTCATGACCATTAATGGACCTCCTTGATGGTGGCCGATCTTGAACTGCTAGAAACTCCTCTTCATCAGGGGAGATGAAAGGAGGGATTGGGGAAGAAGAAAGGAGTGTCACTTGGCCTCCCTCCATTTTTCTCCCCTACAAATGAAACTTTCCTCTTAATTACCCCAATTGAACCCCTATTAAACTCACCTAATTCAGATTAAATATATTTAATAAACTTAGCGGGTCTTAGATTGTGCCTTGGGCAAGGCCTTAGACCACTTGAATTGGTTTGAGCTCTCATTTAGCCTTTAGGGGTTAATTTGACCATAGTTGACCTTGGGGTTGATTTTGGTAAACTTGATGGGTTGACTGGTTCAAGGGGTGTGTCTTGAGTCCCTTGACACCACCCAATGTTGATTGGGTCATGGTGATGCCCAAATTGGGCCCACTTTGCCAAATAGCGTGATTTTGACCTAAATAGAGCCAAGTTTGACTTTGGTCAAACTGGTCAACTTGGTGACCCCATGACAGGACTTTTGGGTCCACAAGGCCCCTAACGCCATTACAAGGTTAGGGGTGGGGTCAAATTTAGGTTTCGAGGCCAATAGGATATCTTAGGGGAAATTTTGACCTATATTGACCTAAAGTTGATTTTGGTCAATTCGGCCCACTAGATTGACCTAGCCTTGAGTCCATCGCTCAGTTGTCTCTCTCTTAGGGTAAGAGAAGTGTTAGTGAGCTTACCTTAAGGTGGTGAGTTCATGTGAGTGTGAAAGTGCCTAGGTTGACTCGTGCACATTGGGGTGCACATAGCAGTTTCCCTAAGTTCAAGCTGAGCTAGGGTCACACTAAGGTCTTCATGCACCTCTCAAGCCCTAACCCTAATTTTAGGGGGCCTAGAAGTGTGGGGGATGTTACACCAGGGAGACTTGGAACATTTGAAATTAATAATGGTTAAGGCCGGCCTATAGTACAGAAAGAGGGTGAGTGCTCCGACCAACCGTGCAAAGCAATAGTCCACTGGTTGGGTTGCTGGCGAGATGAATTTTGTTGTCCTTGGAAGGGGCCAAGAGGAACAGTAAGCGCCTTCCCCTGGCCCGGACGAAAGGAGCCTTGGTCAGGGATCAGGGCGGAGAAAGGGATGGGAATGTCCACAGTGCCTTTCGCCGCAGAGGCAGAGTTTAGGGCGAGATCGCTTATGGACTCGCGAACCAGCGACTTCAGCAACAGAGAGCCCAGACCGGTAGCCCAAAGGAAGGGACTGCAACAAAGCAGCGCGAGATGAGTGTGGTGGAAAAGCAAAGCAAACAAGTAGGTTGATGAGTTACCAGATGTTTTTGCGGGACTGTTAGTCATGGTCTGGGGGTGCGTACCCGCGAGTGAGAGGTTACCCTGGATCCACGAGCGACTTCCATCATTGCGGAGTGAAGCGCCAAGATCGGCCGGAATCTCTTCGACATCCTTTTCTTTAGGGTTGCCCCCCTACAAATACATTTGAGATGGTCACGTCGCGATCTTTTTTACATAGCGCGAACCAACAAGATCATGGGAACCTGCGTTTCGCCAGAAGGCGCAAAGCCGAGTCTAGGTGTGGAAGGCGGTATGCTGAGGGGAGGCTCGCTTGCCACTAAGTCGTGCTTAACTTTCTTGGCTGATTTGCGCTTCAACAACTCGCTCGGGGACCTGCGCATGAGCCAGGGGCATGAGCTCAACAGTGTCTGATGCATTTAGCTCCCTCACCTTGGCAAGGCGATCCTGGAATTCCTTAGAGAGAGGCATCATGCGGTAAGGATCAAAAAGTGGAGAGGAAAGGACAATGGTGTTCCCTACCCCCCTTAGGTTGGCATATATATAACACATTGTGGAGCCCACCAAAAAATTCCCTCAAGGTCAGCCACCACTCACCGAACACTTGGGGTTGAACTCTTCTTTTTGAGCTTGTGACAATCTCGCAAAGAGCGGAGATTGTGTACAACCACGTGTTCAACGAGTGGGTCCCTCAGAGGAAGACCAAGTTAAAGAGGACAGTTTTATGCTCAGGCGAGTCAGATGGGCGAGTGGGGAAGGAATACCCCAGCTCGCAAGGGATCAAGCCACAAATAACATGGGGGCAAGAGGGAGGTATAGGCCCACATTCATCCCAGGCAAAGGGAGAGGCGAGTGGGGTGAACAGTCCTGCACTCGCCTTCAGCCTCGGGGTGGCAGCGAGTACTGGCCTATTCAGGCACTCGCAGCCCCAGGCGAGTGGTAGCCGCAGGAACCACTCGCCCAACAGTGCTTTTACCAGAATATCGTTGCTAATAGCCTCTCCAAACAGTGAAGTTTTGTTGTTGACAAACCAACTTTGAGCTGCGTATAGTAGAACCCAAAGACGGGATTCCGCTATTGGCAGGCCGGGCTTAGAAAACTATAAATAGACCCTTAAGGGCAACTTTGGAGGGGATCCATCTTTTTTGACTTCTTCCTCTTGGTCAGCTTTGTTTGGCTTCTAGTGCCCTCCAAGGTGCCCAACTCCAGCATTAGTTTAGGAGGGGAAGCTCTCTTCGATCTTCCGGGTGTGTGGCGGGATCTCCTCGCTGCAGTTCTGAGCATGTTCCTTAGTTCTTAGCTACTAGTCAGGTGCTCTGGCTCAAGAGAAGTAGGTGTGAGCTACACCCCTTGGATCCAAACTGTTCTTGAGACCGAGTTTCAATGTCAACACTTATCATGATGTGGTATGATGTCATGTCGCCAGTATCGAGGTCTATCATATCTTATTAGGGCGACCTTTCCAGTATGATGACATATCCTTCATGATGTCTTAAAGAACTCTCATTCCTTCGAGCACAATGGGTGCAAGATTGTTCTTCCCCAGGAGAATATTCTTGTTCCTAGAGCCCCAGAGTTGTCTTCACACCCATCTAGCAATGTTTTTGCTATATCCTTCCCCTCCACGTTTATGTTACTGATTGAGCCACACTTTCAGGAGGAGATGAAGGATATTGACGTACTTTATATGCTATCTGACATTGATTCTACCCCCACTACATTAGACATCCTCAGTACAGTGCGACCTCTTAGTAACGAGTTCTCTGAGATTATTCCGGAGTTGCCCGACCAACTCCCTCCAATGAGAGATATCCAACACTGTATTGACCTGATGTCAGGAATTAGTCTACCTCATCTTCACCATTATCGTATGAGTCCGAAGGAGCATGAAGAACTACCTAGGCAGGTGACCAATCTGATATCAAAAGGTCATGTCAGGGAGAACATTAGCCCTCGTGCCATTCCCGCATTATTAGTTCCCAAGAAAGACGGAACAGGGCGAACGTGTGTCGATAGTCAAGCGATTAATAAAATTACTATCAAATATTGCTTTCAGATCCTCCGATTGGAAGACATGCTTGATATGCTTAGTAGGTCTAGTGCGTTTTTGAAAGTAGATCTGAAGAGTGGGTACGACCAGATCCGAATCTGACCCGGTGATGAATTGTTGTATCTTCACATCCTCGGCACCGACCTACTGACTGCTAGTGTTGGACATCAATGTTGCTCCGTCGATCCTGTCTTAGAACTCGCCTTGTGCGACCCGGTGGTTCTCCTTGGCTGCTCCAAATCTTGTCTGTTTTTTTTTCTCATCTCGATTCCAGCTGCTTCTAGCCACTGCCCCTCATGTTTCCGACGATTCCAGTTGCTGCATCCCCTTCTATGGTGGTAATCTCTCATCAATGATGCTCCTTCGTGGGGTTTTTATTGGTTTTCAGGTGTCTTTAACAATCTGCTTAGTTGTTGTTAGTGTTTATTTAGCGTGTTGTTGTTATGTCGCCGTGCACGCGTGTCACACGTGAGGGGAGTGTTTAGAGACGAAGGCAACTCAGATAATATTTTCCGACTCTCAACATAGTCCCACATAGTCCTTCGTGCTTATGTCTTTGTGTTGCTTGGATCTCCCCAATTTCCCTTGTTAATTAGTCTGTGTCATGGTATGATCTTTGTTGGTTGTCCTTGATTCCGACGGATTGTGTCGTGTGGGAGTATCCCTGGTGGCCAATCTGTTGATTTGATTCCAGCGGCTTGTGCCGTGTGGGAGTATCCCCGGTGGCGCATTTGTTGACTTGATTACAACGGGTTGTGTCTCGTGGGTCCGTGTTTCTGGTGGCTCATATGTAGTCCAACGGGTTTTTCGCGTGTGACTGTTGTTTGGGATCTCCCTTTGTGCGGATTATCCCCAATGTATTTTTCCTCGATGACCCTTCTGATGTTTTGCCTCACATAGCCTACCTCCATGACCTTTACATGATGTTTTCAAGCTGAATGTTTTCCCTCCAGCTTGAGGGGGATTGTTGAAGTTATCGCATTTCAGTTTATTTAGGTCAATGTATTAGTGTATTTAATGATGTATGAGTTTAGTCTCACATTGTCATTTGAGTTTTATGGGTTCTTGTAAGTCCTATATACTGGCCCTTTGTGAATGGATTAAATACACCTATTTCTCCCTAAATATTTCAACAATAGGCAATTATCTACCGTTACAGGTAAAGTACACGTTTAACTTCAACTAGCCGTTGGAAGGCACGTGTTTCGATCAGCTTGAATTAAATACAGTGGAATATGTGTGGCTTTTTTGGATGAATGATACCGTGTTCATTAATTCAGGATCGTTGAATATCTGGCGTCTAATTCCTGCCGTTTGATCGGCCTCGTAACACGTACGATGCCTCCCCAGGGCCGGCGGATCTCCCTTCCCTCTCCGCCATTAGGAAGCTAGATTCAAGAAGGGTAGAGAGGATTCACTCGAGGACTTCTCCCTCACCCGGCCACACTCTGTCTCATATG
The DNA here is from genome assembly GCA_039583875.1 of Platanthera guangdongensis. Lineage (NCBI taxonomy): Eukaryota > Viridiplantae > Streptophyta > Magnoliopsida > Asparagales > Orchidaceae > Platanthera > Platanthera guangdongensis. The sequence goes on from CM077157.1 coordinate 53,339,037, forward strand.
AGCAACCAAAACACTAGTATTAACATAGCACCCAATTCCATCAGTTAACAAATGAGCATCATCCAATTTCGCAACTAACACATCTAAAACAAGTAAACAACACTAGCATCTAAAAACTTATTCTCTTAGTGATTGTCATTGACATGCTCTTCTTCCTCTTGAAAGCTTGACAATCCATGTTATTGTATCATTTTTTTTTTTGTAATAAAACTGTCAAATTCTTGTACCTGCTATGAAATTTACTGCTGCCATGATTAGGCATAATCTTAACGTAGATTTCCCTTGAGCTGCTTTTATCTAGGTTTTTTGTTGAGTATGAAGTGAATTTTAACATTTCCGAACTTATTCTCCTGTATATTTTACAAGCAGTTGTGCATGCCCCAACGTGACAGTACACCTGTCGTTTTGCCATCCGCATAAAATTGTCGCGGCAAAAATAGGGTGATGTTATTAGCAGTCATACGACGGCTATTAGCAATCCTAAAAACACCTAAAACGGCTATTCACAATCATAAAAACACATAAATTCACTGGATTGAATATAAATGGACTACATTTAGCCGTTTTAGGACTGCTTATAACATTGCCCCAACAAATATATTAAAAAAACTGAAGGGATAAAATATACTTTTTTAAAATAAAACAAAAAACATACAAATTAAATTCAATTATAAGAAATTATAAATGTCATAATAAAGAAGGAATAAAATTTGAAAGATGAATGTTTCGTGAAAAAGTGTCCCCTTGTATAGAATAATACTAGTATATGTATATATATAGGGATATTTACCGGGACCCCCCCTCGATGTTTGTGTTATTATAGTTTGCACCACTCTAACTTTCGAAATTACAATTACCTCATTCAATGTTTACATTTCATTACATTCATAAATAAAAAACACCCCGAAGGTTTACTCTAAAGAGGTATTTTGTACATGAATGTTATGAAATGTAAACATTGAGGGGAGTTTTTTTTTTAAGTTCAAAAGTTAGAGGGGTGCAAGCTGTAATTACACAAGCCTCGAAGGTAGGTACAGTAAATAACCACACATATGTGTGTGTATTTTTATGAAATAATTTTATTCCATCATTCCATGGAATAAACTGTTTTTTTAGAAAATATCTACAATATTATGCAGCTAGAAAAACAGTGATCATTGAGAGATAAATCTACGCATGAACTTGATTAGGGCTCCGTTTGACGCGGTTTTTTTTGCTCCAGTGAGTTTGGACAAACACTCCGTCATAGAATGTATGTTTGACAACAGTTATGATTGTTATCAAAAAAAGAAAACTAGTTTTGAACATAAAAAATGAATGAAATTCCTTAGGTGAGGTTGACCGTTCACGAACAACCGTTCATTACCACCATGTTCGTTGCTGCTACCACCGCGTCAAACGTAGCCTAGATTTCTAAGCGGCCACTCAAAACAGCACACTTTTGGATTCAAAAAAGTTAATTTCCATTTATTATTACTTGGTAGTATTTACATTACAAATGCTCTCCAAAGACAGCATAATATAATATGAATTACATTTGTGTAAAAGCAATAAACAGTACAATTTTCCAGATGGAATAAAGTAAACCCATAGAGCCGATGAGTTTAGACAAAAATATCACTGTCATAGAATGTATGTTTGACAAAACAATGTTTATGACCGCCACCAAGAAAATAAAACTAGTTGTGAACATAGAAGTAGTTGAAGTTTCGTATTGCCATCATCGCTGTGTCAAATGGAGCCTAACTCATCCATTGTGTTCTTTTTGTGATTTAACTTTTGCTCTTTGTTTCCGTTTCTTCTCTTGACATTTTGTCGTCGTTGTTGGTGTTGGTATTTGTAGGGATTCAAGCGGGTGTTTAATGTGTCTGGGGGAATTGATGCATTCTCTCTTAAGGCTGACCCTTCTGTCCCCAGATACTGAAGCACTTCATTTCTACTCTTCAATTGCGGCGATGCGCTTGCTATCAATGGAGCCCAATTACTAATGATGTCGAGCATGCGTGCGAGCGCTCGCACATGTAATTTTATGATTGATTTGACGGCACTCTTTGCAAATTGTCAATATCTTACCATTATTCGGTTGCATTGAGCCTCTTCCTGGTGGATAGCTTATAATGTGCATGAAAAGATAGTATAGAGATTTTCAAATGCTGGGGAGTGAAATATATGTAACACAAAATAATGTTGCCTAGCTGCCGCATAAGTCAATTTGAGCCCACGCACAAAGATGTATGCTAGACATTTTACTTTTTGCATACCCCAAATGTTCCCGCCATAGTGCAAAAGGGCATCTGAGATGTCCTGGAAAGAGTTTCAAATGGGGGCTGTCCAATCATCCTTGTATTTTTAACATGAATTTGATGAAATTGCCCAATATGGAAGTCTTGTATATTATAACCAAGCATTTGTATGTTGTTGTTGACGATTAAATTAATGTTCTCGAAGTCGAGAATGATTCGTATGTGGGCGAAGTTACGCCGTGGGTTGCATTCCCAAAGTCATTCAAATTCTTTTGTATTTGGCTTTGCACTTCTTTTTGATCTTGTTCTTCTCTTTTCCTTGCCAAGGCCGGAATTTTTATGTTTAGGGTCATGCACAATTTTTATGGCCTGGAGTGTTATGACGTGCACAAAAATCTTATTACGCAATCTTGCGATAGGAAGACTTGTTATTCGCAGATCAAAAATTTCATGTTTTTTTTACGTTTATGATTCCTTTGTGGTTTTAAAAACATAACCAAGACTTCAAAGCCTTAATTTTCTTTCTCCTCTTCTAGCCCTATACATACGGATATTGCTAATGTGGTAGTCTGGGTGATCTTCTCCAGCGGTTTGGCTAACATTTGCCGGTTGTCCAAGAGATTGATGGTGAGGCGTCGACCTAAAGTTGCTGCATAAGTGTGTTGCTTCATCTAGAAGGTGGTATCCTCCCTCTAAGCGAAGGCGTAACTGTATCCTCCTGACATAAGTTTTTCCTTGAATGTTGAACCACTTCGAAGGGATGAGCTGCGTTCGTCAGGGCATTGCTTGGCAGTGGCTATTGAGACGGCAACATGGCAAGTAACACATTTATGAACCTAAATCACTTCAAATCCATCTCCCGCTCCTGTCGTTTTTCCTCTCTTAGGGCATTTGACACGGCAATGTCAGTCATGAATGTCAAAGTTACGAACAGTCATTAGTGAATAATCTACCCCACCTCTGGAAATTTGTCCACATTTATGTTCAAAATGAATTTTCTTTTTGCGGCGGAGATCACAATTGTTGTCATGAGACAAATATTTTACAGCGAAGGCAATTTTTGATAGAACAGTACGTAAGGCTGACCCTAAATGGTAAGGATACTCCCTTTGAACCATCTAGTAACAAATATAGTTACATGATAGAACATCTGAACATTATTTCGATGAAAGTGTACATCCCAAGTAGCCATAACCGACCGAACTGGACCAAACCAAATTTTGATTTGGGGTGTGAAAAATGCAAAGTTATTCGGTTCGATTTTAGGTAAAATCGAACCAAACCATTTACAGGCTCACACTTGTCGATGAAAAATTCATAATCACTCCGAGGAAGAGCCAAATCATCAAATATTGCAAGCCCAGAATGACTAACTATTAACTGGAACATATTAACTACACTTACAAAATATACATATAAATATATAATTGAGTTTAGGGTACAAAAATAATTGCAAAACAAATGATGATAAATAAATAGTGCGAGGAGGCTTTCTAATGGAAAAAAGAGAATGAGGAGGCTTTCTAAGACTTGAAGAATCAACTCACTAAGGCTCCACTTCTCCAAGGAACCAAGGAAGAGGAAGATCTAACTTTCTACCTCGGAGTCGGAGCGGAGGCCGTACGCTCTGTTTTGATCCGGGAGGAGGGTAAGAAGCAACTGATCATCTATTACGTGAGCTTGGTCTTAAAGAAGGCAGAACTTCGATATTCGATTCTGGAGAAGTTGACATTTACCTTGGTCATTGTTGAAACCGAAACCTCGGTCTCCTGTGGAGTTCGCCCTCGGGAAAGGGGTGGTCACGCGCCTACTTCGCTCCTGCAAGCAAAACAACAAAAGAAACAAGAGGAACCACCACACACCCGGAAGATCTGAGAGCGCTTCCCCTCCTTAGCCAGAGGCCGAGCTAAGGTACCCTCAGAAAGCACTTGAAAACTGGAGCAGGAGAGCACATGAAGCATGCCTTCTAGGGTACCCCTTGGGTCCTATTTATAGTTTTCAGGATATGAACTGCCAATAACCAAACCATACTGACCTGAAGTTACCAAAAAACCCTTGGATGAGTCTGTCAACAGCCAAACTCTGCTGTTTTGAAGGGCTATAGGCAGACCAGCGGGGGCAAAACAGTAAAAAGGCACCTCATATATCTGGGCGAGCTGGGAGCCTGGCCACCTCGGTAGATCCTGCTCGCCGGCTGTTGCCAAGCTCCTCTGCGCGAGCGCGATTCGGGATGGCGAGCCCGCCCATCAGTCGGCTTTCATTAGTCGACCTCAGCTCGACGAATCCTGGCCTAGCTCGGCGTATTACCGAGCTCGCGGTCGACGAATGCCGAGCTCGGGTTCAGCTTCTCCTTGCCGAGCTCGCCCACAATCTTCAGTCCTCGGCTGGGCTCGCCCGTTGCTTGGACGGTCTGAACCGCCCGGTGTGGTTCTTGGCGACCTCACTCGCCAGACACAGGGTTGTACATAATCCCCGCTCTTTTTGAGCTTGGCAAAGCTCGGAAAGAAACATCCAACCCCAAGTGTTTGGCGAGTGCGCGGTGGGCTGGAGGGAATCTTCGGGTGGGGCCCACCTGTGGCTATATATATGCACCTGCTTACCTGCCTGACTCTTGTCATTCCCTTTGCTCTAACCCTGTCAAGATGCCGCTCCCCAAGGAGATTCAAGAGCGTCTAGACCGAGATCGACAGGCTTCTACAGCTCGCGTAGCCGCCCTGACGGCGGTCCCTGCCACTGTGCCTCAGGGTGGCTCTGCCGAGCCCATCTCCAAGAAGATGAAACCGTTCCCCCACGCGGCCAAGCCCATCTACAATGACCTGAGGGACACCTTGGAGCACGAGACCGGCTCCTCCACTCTGCCTGCCTCTGAAAGAGGGAGGAACGTTGTCGAGGTCTGCGACGGCCCAGACCGCCGCCCTGATGGTGTAGAAGACACTGCGCCGCGTGACGCCACCCCTCGAGCCAAGACCACTCTTGTGGACTCGCGATTCATGACTCCGGAAAACCCCCACCGGGAGCCGTCCCCTCCCTTTGGGACCTTGGGGTTGAGCTCGCAGAGGCCGAGCTCGTCGGTGCGCGCCCCCTCTCCTCGGCGAACTGACGTGGCCGCGGGGGCGGGTCTGGGAACCATCCCCACCCCTGGATTCGAGCTTCCCCAGCCGGGGACTCGCGGCCCAGGTCGCGGGAAGGATCTGAGGTTCATTCCTCCCCGCATCTCCTTCGAGTTGCCGAGCTCGTCAGGTCAATTTTGCTTGGATTCTTGCCCCATGAGCTTTTCCTGAATTCCTCTTTTTTCTTACATTTGTCTCCACAGTTCCCCCCAGCCAATCTGCTGCTGAGGAATCTTCACGGGCAGCCCGCTACTCTCCACTCCCCTCCCCAAGCGCGCTGGACTTTTACCTGGGCCCCGAAGTGGATCAAGGCGAGCTGACGAGGAGGGAGGTTAAGCTTCTCAAGAAGCTGGTGTGCGGGCTGCGCGAGGTGCAAGGGGTCAATGAGACGCTACAACGCGACTACGCGCGTCTTGCTGACGAGGTGCGAAGCGGCCAGGCTGGCGAGCTGATGTCCCCTTCCCGGCTTCTGGACGAGATAGACGATGGCCTATCAGTGGCTCAGAGGAATTCGGGGAGGATCCACGAGCTGCTCCGCGCGCGATAGTCTGGGGGGCGGGAGCCGCGAGACCTGGGTAGATAAGAGGGCGGCTCCTTATCCGAGCCGACCGATACTCGCCTCCTGGTGTTCCCCCTGCTCGCGCGCCCCGCTTTTTTATTCCTGAACTTGGTCTCTGTAATAAGTAATTTTAGAATATTATTGGACATGGGTTATTCAAATAATACATTGCGATGTTTGACTTAGCCTTGGTTGGGACGCGCCGGAAGTCGGTGAGCTGGGGTGGCGAGTTGGGGTGGCGAGCTGGGGCGGAGAGCTGAGCCGATTGGATGGTTTGGCCCCAGATTTTTTTTTCTATAAATAGCCTCCCCCCCACCAACCCCCGTACTGTGCTTTTATTGCTTTCTCTTTCCCTCCACGCTTATTTCCTCTTCTTACTCGCGCCTCGTCTTCTTTCGCGAGCATGGGCAAGACCAATCCTGACGCTGATGGCCGCAGCAAGTGCGCCCATCACTTCACCGACTACTGCTTCTTCGAGGGGCATACCAGCGAGGAGGAGTTTGCGGAGTTCGAGACGGAATACGTGCCGCCGGACTTCAAGGCGTGTCAGCCGAGGCAGGGGGAGGCCATCAACACCTTCTACGACGACGAGCTCGCCTTCCCCATTTCTCACTTTGAGGTGGGGTTGCGCCTCCCCCTCTGGCCGGAGGTCCGGCAAATTCTGAAGTACTACGGCGCGGTACCCGCTTAGCTGAACTCCAACGTCATTGCCATGATGGTGGCGTTCGCGAGCTACCTCCGGCGAGAGAGGATAGAGTTCAACCTGACAGTGTTCAGGAAGCTCTTCTCTTACAAGGCGACGCCGGATGGGGTCGCTTACTTCGGCGGCTCGCTGATCAAAGTTCGCGAGATCGCGAACAAGCACCACAACTGGATGACCAGGATCGCCTTTATCAAGGGCGATCTCGGCAACATCCCGTACTTGCCGCAGTAAAAAGGCGAGGATGTCTACCGCCTGCCGTCCGTATCCGTCAATGATGCCGAGCTCCACAAATACTTCCTCCACAAGGATTTCGAGGTCACCTTCCTGCGAAGGGGCCTCGATGCGCTCCTCCCCGTCCTACCCGGTGAAGGTATTGTTCTCTCCACATTGCCGAACTCGCCAGATTGTCGAGCTCACCATATTGCTTGTTGAAAATCTTCTAACGTTTTTCCAAGTTTTTCCTTGTAGGGGAGCGGTTGATTCCCGCGAACCCGCCGTTTGCGGACCCGGGGTCGCACCCGGACCCCCTTGCTCGCGAGAAGGCTGCGGCGGCGGCCTGCCGAGATGAGGCGGCCTTCTCCCAACCCTCTTCCAGCAAGAGGCGGCCTGAGGATGCGGGGTCGAGCCCGCCACACCGCCAGCCATTAGCAAAAAAGATGAAGAAGGCCGTGCTCGCTCAGCGGGGGAAACAACATCAACAACATCAATTCAGCCACAAATACATAAGCTCGACTGAGACCCCCCCCCCCCCCTGACGCGTCGCCGGAGAGCCCACTGAGGGAGATCACTAGCAAAGGCCGGAAGGGCAGCGAGGCTCCTTCTTCTGCGGTGGCGATCTCCCCACCTCCTTCGGCGAAGAGGGTGGCTTGCGAGCGCGGGGCGCCGAAACAACATCCCCTCTTCAACTTCGGGGGGCGGTGGAAGGACTCGGCGGGGGAGCCCATGGTGCAGTGGGATGAGCTGGCCCATCGGGTCTCCATCTCCACTCTGCATCCGTCCTGGCACGACCGCGAGCCCGCCACCGGCCATGCTTACGCCCTCAGCTTCGGCCTCTTTGGCCGCGAGGATGCCGATGCCTACAAGAACATGACCCTGCGGCAGCTCGGCCATGAGGGTCTGCAGGCTCATCTGCGGACCATGGAGCTCCACCACATGCTGGCCCGCCGCAGCTTTGCCCTCAGCAACCAACTCCTAAAAGCTGAATAGACTCGCGACGTCTCCAAGGACAAGGTTGTCGACCAGGAGAAGCAACTCGGCATCGCTGAGGGTCTCCTCGCCCAGACCGCCGGCGGGTTGGTGAGTATCATGCTCCTTCCCTCTTTTACGTGAAATATTTTGCACTGTTAACGAATTTCTCTGTTGCATCAGGATGGCAAGGCTGCCGGGGAGATGCGTGCTCGCATTGCCGAGCAGGAGGAGGAGATCGGTCAGCTGCGCGCCCGGCTTGCCGAGCTGGAGGGGGAGAAAGCGAGGCTGAAGGAGGAGAATTAGAACCTCAGTTGCGACGCCCGCCGCCAGGCGGAGATCTTCTTCCCGGCCGGCGACGTCGACCCTACCCTCCCTTATAAGAGGCCACAGGTCTTTGGCGAGGCCGACCTCGCTGAGAGGTTGCGGATCAACTCCATCCAAGCTGCCGAGTGCACCCTCCAAATGATGAAGGATACGAGGGTGCTGGTGCAGGGGTGCGGGGAGATCTCCGCCAAGGACCTGATGTCGAGCTTGTTCCCGGCGACGCCGCCCAACGAGAAGGAGGATAGCCTGGATGTGATGTTAGGGAAGGGCTTCCAGGATCAATCGGGCGAAGGGGAGGACCGGTCCGGCGGGGGGGGGGGGGGGGGGGGGGGGGGGGGGAGGCCTGAATTTCTATATTCTTCTCTTTTTTTTGTTTACTCGCCGAGGCGAGCCCCTGTAAACACCTTTATTTAATGAAAAAAGATTTTTGATCATACCCGTGCCATTTTTTTTTCTTTTGCCTGTGTTCTGCATATTCGCGAGTACTTCCCCAGGCGACTTCACATAGATAGGTACTGTGAGTAGGATAGTCATTAGTACGCGCCCGCGGGAGAGTATCTTGAGTGCTCGGCAATTCCCAGGGCTTCGCCGCAGCTCGCTCGCGAGCTGTCCTTGGCCTTCTTAATAAAACTCACTGAATTTCTCCAAGTAAAATAAGGCGGGGGGGGGGGGGGGGGGGCTCTCGGCGGGATCGGCCTCCCCTTAGCGAGGTCCCAGGGCATGTCTTGCCAATTCTTAGGATTCGCCCCAGCTTGCTCGCGAGCTGTCCGTCATCTCATCGATGTGAGACCAACCTTTTTAAATCTTCCCAAGTAAAACATAGTGGGGGGGGGGGGCGAGGCGGCCCGACGGGACCCGCCTCCTCTTGGCGAGGCCCAAGGCTCTAGCTTGTCGATCTTCTACCGAGCCCGAGCTGGCACAACGAGCTCGAACTCACTCATGTCGAGCTCTCCTCTCTTGGAATGGCCAAGTTTGCTAGGCACTACCTGGGGGGAGGACTTCTTTGGGTGACCTTCAGCCCGTCAGCTTGGTGAGAGCCTGACAGCGGGATCTGCTCGTGGCCCAAGGATGACACCGAGTGACTTCCAGCCCTGCCAGCTAGGTGAGAGCCTGACAGCGGGATCTGCTCGGGGTCCACTACCAATACCATCGAGTGACTTCCAGCCCTGCCAGCTAGGTGAGAGCCAGACAGCGGGATCTGCTCGAGGCCCAAGGATGACACCGAGTGACTTCCAGCCCTTCCAGCTAGGTGAGAGCCTGACAACGGGATTTGCTCGGGGTCCACTACCAATACCATCGAGTGACTTCCAGCCCTGTCAGCTAGGTGAGAGCCTGACGATGGGATCTGCTCGAGGCCCAAGGATGACACCGAGTGACTTCCAGCCCTGCCAGCTAGGTGAGAGCCTGACAGCGGGATCTGCTCGGGGTCCACTACTAATACCATCGAGTGACTTCCAGCCATGCCAGCTAGGTGAGAGCCTAACAACGGGATCTGCTCGAGGCCCAAGGATGACACCGAGTGACTTCCAGCCCTGCCAGCTAGGTGAGAGCCTAAAAGTGGGATCTGCTCGGGGTCCACTACTAATACCATCGAGTGACTTCCAGCCCTGCCAGCTAGGTGAGAGCCTGATAGCGGGATCTGCTCAAGGCCCAAGGATGACACCGAGTGACTTCCAGCCCTGCCAGCTAGGTGAGAGCCTGACAGTGGGATCTGCTCGGGGTCCACTACTAATACCATCGAGTGACTTCTAGCCCTGCCAGCTAGGTGAGATCCTGACAGCGGGATCTGCTCGAGGCCCATGGATGACACCGAGTGACTTCCAGCCCTATCAGCTAGGTGAGAGCCTGACAACGGGATCTGCTCGGGGTCCACTACTAATACCATCGAGTGACTTCCAGCCCTGCCAGCTAGGTGAGAGCATGACAGCGAGATCTGCTCGAGGCCCAAGGATGACACCGAGTGACTTCCAGCCCTGCCAGCTAGGTGAGAGCCTGACAGCGGGATCTGCTCGGGGTCCACTATTAATACCATCGAGTGACTTCCAGCCCTGCCAGCTAGGTGAGAGCCTGACAGCGGGATCTGCTCGAGGCCCAAGGATGACACTGAGTGACTTCCAGCCCTGCCAGCTAGGTGAGAGCCTGACAGCGGGATCTGCTCGGGGTCCACTACTAATACCATCGGGTGACTTCCAGCCTTGCCAGCTAGGTGAGCCTGACAGCGGGATCTGCTCGAGGCCCAAGGATGACACCGAGTGACTTCCAGCCCTGCCAGCTAGGTGAGAGTCTGACAGTGGGATCTGCTCGGGGTCTAAATTCACTTCACTTCTTCATGCGAACTCATAGCGATAATATTGGCATATTAAAGAATTTTCATTAAAAATCAAGGCACAACTTACAAGCTTCAAGGGAAAAAGCGTTTTAAGTCGTCACCACTCCAGGTGAGACTTAGGGTCTCGCCCTCCACATTTTGGAGATGATACCCCCCTGATCTCAACGCCTCTTTTACAATAAATGGGCATTCCCAGCTGGGGTTGAGCTTCCCCACGGTTGCCGATCTCCCTGATGCATCCACCTTCCTCAGCACCAAGTCCCCCTCCACAAATTGTTTGACTCTAACGTGCTTGTCGAAGTACTTCGCCATCTGTCTCTTCACCTCTTCCTGCTGGAGGGCGGAAAGATCCCGCAGTTCTTCCACCATGTCAAGGGAGATCCGCAGCTCCTCCTCGTTCTCAGCCTGCCATTCTTCCCTGCCTTCCTTGGCCGCAACAACTCGAGGTGTCTGAACTTCAAATTCCACTAGAAGCACTGCCTCGCACCCATGAGAGAGTTTGAAGGGGGTATCTCCGGTAGCTGTGTTGGGGGTGGTCCTCAGGGCCCATAGAACCGCGGGGAGCTGCTCCACCCAGCTTCCCTTCAGATTTTCCACTTTCTTTTTCAGGAGGTTGACAATGATCTTGTTCGCGGCCTCCACCTGCTCGTTGCTCCTGGGGTGATGGACCGAGGCGAACTTGAGGTCGATTCCAAGCTGCTCGCAAAAACTGGTGAACTCAGCGCTGGCGAACTGGGACCCGTTGTCCGTGACAATGACCTGGGGCAGCCCATGGCGGCAGATGATCTCCCCCCAAACAAAGTTCCTGATAACCTGAGAGGTCACCTTGGCCAGCGCCTTCACTTCCAACCACTTGGAGAAGTAATCGATCATTACTAGGAGGAATCTCCTCTGCCCACTGGCCTGGGGGAACGGCCCAACCAAATCCATTCCCCAAATAGCGAAGGGCCAGGGGGGCGTGATACTTTTGAGCCGCTGGGCCAGCTGTAGCTGAGGGGGGCAAACAACTGGCATTTGTGGCACCTTCTTGCGAACTCCGCTGCATCATGGCCTAGGGTGGGCCAGAAGTATCCCTGCCTGACAATCCTCCCTTCCAGGGTCCGACTCCCGGAGTGGCTCCCACACTCCCCGGAGTGGACTTCCTCCAAGATTCTTTGTACCTCCCCCTCGGCCACGCAACGAGCCAACATCCCCGAGAGTGTCTTCCTGTACAGCTTCCCGTCCTGGAGGAGGTAGTACACTGACTTATGCCTGAGCTTCTTCTTATTTGCCCCCTCCGGATACTCTCCCGTGGAAGAGAAAGTTACAACTGGGTCCATCCATGAAGGCCGCTGATCTATCTCCATGAGCTCCCCCTCTTTGATGGAAGGGCGGAATAGGTCGGTGATGGTACCCCCCCACCCGAGGACCGTTCTTTGCGAGCTGATCGACCTGCTCATTTTCCTCCCGGGGCATGTGCTGGATGGCAAAAGTTTGGAACGTGTCGATGACCCCCTTTACCTTGGCTAAGTACAATCGCAGGGTAGGCTCTCTTGCTTCAAACTCCTCGTTGATCTGGGAAGCTACCACCATGGAGTCGGTAAGGACCTCCACGTCCAGCACGCCCAGCTCCCTGGCCAGGCGCAGCCCTGCTATCACGGCCTTATACTCGGCTTGATTGTTGGTGATGGGAAAGTGAACCACTACCGTCTGCTCAATCCTAGTCCCTTGTGGGCTCTACAAGATCACTCCCACTCCTAGGGAATGCCTCCCCGAGGCGCCATCCACCTTTACCTTCCAAGGAGTCGGACGAGTGAGCTCTTCCTCTGCCACCTCAATCACATAATCAGCCAAGAAGTCGACCATCGCTTGAGCTTTGATCGAGAGGCGCGGAACGAAGGAGACGTCAAACTCACTCAACTCCACCGACCACTTGGCCAGCCTACCAGAATGCTCCACCCCCTCAAAGATATTGCGAAGAGGATGGTCAGTCACCACTCGGATTGAGTGTGCCTGGAAATAAGGTCGCAACATTCGGGCCGAGATGATCAGGGCGAAAGCCAGCTTCTCCAAAATTGGATACCAGAGCTCGGCCTTCCTCAGGACCCGACTCACGTAGTAAATATGGAGCTGCTTCTTCCCCTCCTCCCGAACTAGGACGGAGCTCAAGGCCTCTGCCCCGACCCCCGAAATACAAAAACAGGTCTTCCCCCTCCTTGGGCCCTTGGAGCAGCGGAGCCTAGGTCAACTGCATCTTGAGGGCTTGGAATGCCTCCTCGCACTCCTTGGTCCATTCAAACCTTTGATCGCCCCTTAGCGTTTTGAAGAAGGGAGAGCACTTTTCTCCAGCCCGGGAGAGGAACCTACTTAACCCTGCCAACTTTCCTGTCAGGCGCTGCACCTCCTTGGTATTTTATGGCGACCCTAGCTCCATGATAGCCTTGACCTTGTCAGGATTAGGCTCGACCTCCGCAGGGGTGAGGAGGTGCCCCAAGAACTTTCCCCTGCTAGCCTCGAAGACACATTTCAAGGGGTTCAACCGCATCTTGTACTTACGCAGGGTGGCAAAGGTCTCCTCTAGGTCTTGGAGGTGGGAGTCCACATCCTGACTCTTGATCATAAGGTCATCCACATACACCTCCAAGTTCCTCCCCTTTTGCTCTTTGAAGACCATATCCATCATCTTCTGATAGGTCGCTCCTGCGTTCTTTAGCCCGAAGGGCATCATCTTGTAACAGTAGCATCCGTCCCCCGTGATGAACGAGACATCGTTGATGTCCGGGGAGTGCATCCTGATTTGATGATAACACATTCGCCACCGGCCGTCTCCCTTTTTGACCATGACCACATTGGAGACCCAGCCGGGGTATTGGATTTCAGACACGAAGCCGGCCTTGAGAAGCTTTGCCACCTCCTATCTGATGGGCTCTGCCATCTTGTCCGCAGTGGACCTCTTATTTTGTTGGACGGGGCGTGTTCCCGGGTCCATGTTGAGGCGTTGGCAGGCCACATCCGCGTTAACCCCCGGCATCTCAGTGGCGTTCCATGCGAAGATGTCCACATTCTTCTGGATGCACTCCAGCATCCTGCCCTAGTCCTCCGGGGTCAGCCCTCCGCTGACGCGGACCTTCTCCACCCTGCCTCCCCGGGTGAGCACCTCCAACTCCACCACTTCCTCTACAGCCTCCAACCTGGACTGCTCCCCCCATCCTTCAGCATCCCTTTCCCCCGGGACGGGGACCTCCACCTCCACCTCTTCCTCCACGGCAATCACTTCGGCCATCTCCTCCTGGTCTCTTCCTGCTGTCTCCTCCTCTACGTAGTTCTCTACCTCCAGCTCCTCCCTGCCTGCCTCCTGCTCAGCCTCCTCCATACTTCGCCCCATCTCCTCGGCTCGCTCCTGCCAAGAGATGGAGTTCACAACGGTGACATAGCGTTCCCGCACCACCTTGGGGTCCCCCCTGACCATGACCTGAATCCCCTCAGTATTGAACTTCAAACACTGATGGAATGATGAGGTGACGCAGCGGAAGACGCTGATAAGGGGCCTCCCGAAGATGGCGCTGTAGCTGCTGGGGGCATCCACAATGACGAAACTGCAGTTTCTGGACTGCCCCCCAGGGTGACATGGAGGCCGACTCCTCCTTCTACTTCCTTCCTCTCCCCCGAGAACCCGAACAAGGGTCCGTCCGAGGCCAGCACTCTCTTCGCCTCCACCTTCATCGCGTCAAACGCCTTCTTGAAGATGACGTTGACGGAGCTTCCGTTGTCAACGAGGATCCGAGAGACGGTAAAATTCTCGATGGCTGCCTTGATGACCAGTGCATCGCAGAATGGATCCTCGTGATCCGGCATGTCGCTTCTGGAGAAGGTGATCCTTTCTTTTGGGGGTGGGGTTTGGGACGTGGAGGCAACGCTCCGACGATACATGGTGTGGAGGATCGCCTTTCGGGAAGCCTCGCCCCACCCCCACCCCCCCCCCCACCCCCGCCGCCCCCGTGAATCACTCTGATCCCTCCTCGGGTCCCAACGTCCACCTGGTATTCGCAACGGTCCTCCTCTGCCCGAGGCAGGACCTCCTCGATTCTTACTTCCTAGCGCCCCTGCTGCTGCTGCTGTTGCTGCTCCCTATTCCCTCTCATTTCAAGGAACTCCGGGCACGTGGCTGTGGCGTGCCCCTCCTCCTGATGGAAGTCGCAATAGGGCAACTCCACCGTAACTTCTCTCCTCCTTCTCCTTGCTACTCTCCTTCTCTCCCCCATGGCTATGGCCATAGCCTCCTCTTGATCGGGGAGCCGGGGCCTCTGGGCCTGCCTCCAGCCCGGGGGGTGGAATTGATCTTGTCCTCCTTGGTGGCGATCCCTTCCTTGGTACCCTCTCTGTGGCCCCTGCACTTACCACTCAGGCCTCCAGCCCAGCCGACGGTCGGGCTCCTGACGCCCCCACCTAGGCTGTTGCTGCCCCTGGAGCTGTCTTTGCTCCCTTTTCCTGGGCTCTCCTCTCCTTTCCTCTTGTCCCCTTCCTCTCGACTCCTTCTCCTCCTCTGTGGCCCACCTAGCCAGCTTCCGCACAAACTCCGGGTTTGACGCCTCCCCGTCAACCTCTCTTGCCGCCCTCTCCATCAGCTCCTCATAGGAGAGGGGGGGGGGAACTCTCTTCAGCTCCATCCTGAAGAATCCCTGCTGCAGGCCCAGGGTAAAGGCCATCATCAGACTATGGCCCGACATCTCCTGGACCTGAGTAACTTCCTCCTAGAACCGATCCACGTAGCTCCCCAGTGTCTCATTCACCCCCTGCTTGATGTGGAACAGGGATTCTGACTCCTTATTCCTCCTCTTCGAGGTAGTGAACCTCAGCATGAACCCCCGACGCAGGTCCTCGAAGCAGTAGATGGAGCTGGTCGGTAGCTGGTGGAACCACTCCCTTGCCTTCTCCTTGAGGGTGATAGCGAAGAGTCGGCACTTGAACCCATCCGACATCTGCCGGATCGAAACCACATCCTCGAACCATTGAACGTGCTGAACCGGGTCTCCCTTCCCGGTGTAGTAGGACATTTCGGGTTCCCTGAACCCATATGGAACTGGGGCAGAGGAAACCAAGTCACTGAAGGGGCTTCCTCCCCCCACTGGGCGAGCTAACGAGTCTCGCGAGCCTAGCTCGCCGAACGGGCCTCGGCCTGCCGAGCCAGGGAAGAGCTCGCGCCCGGGGAGCTCGCACCCCTGGCCTTCCTCGGCCACCTCCTTCCCAGCTCGCCTGTCGGGGGCGTCTTCTCCCAGAGAGGGGGCAGCCGCGATCTGGGCTGCTGGCGTCGAGCACTTGGCCCGCGTGCCGAGTGCGAACTTGACGAGGTTCAGCACCTCACTCCTGAAATCCTCGAACATCCTCACCGTGGCGAAAGGCGGGGGGGGGGGGGGTGGAGGCGGCGAGTCCGGCCTGTCAGATCCCTGTCCTCCTGTCATCGGGCTCGCTGAAGCTTTTCTGCACTAACCACGCTCCACGCTCCCCGCACCAAAATGTTGAAACTGAAACCTCGGTCTCCTGTGGAGTTCGCCCTCGGGGAAGGGGTGGTCGCGCGCCTACTTCGCTCCTGCAAGCAAAACAACAAAAGAAACAAGAGGAACCGACCCAAGGGCTCGGCGGGGAGGACCCACCACACACCCGGAAGATCTGAGAGCGCTTCTCCTCCTTAGCCAGTGACCGAGCTAAGGTACCCTCAGAAAGCACTTGAAAACTGGAGCAGGAGAGCACATGAAACATACCTTCTGGGGTACCCCTTGGGTCCTATTTATAGTTTTCAGGATATGAACTGCCAATAACCAAACCATACTGACCTGAAGTTACCAAAAAACCCTTGGATGGGTCTGCCAACAGCCAAACTCCGCTGTTTTGAAGTGCTATAGGCAGACTAGTGGGGGCAAAACAGTAAAAAGGCACCTCATATATCTGGGCGAGCTGGGGAGCCTGGCCACCTCGGTATATCCTGCTCGCCGGCTGTTGCCGAGCTCCTCTGCGCGAGCGCGATTCGGGATGGCGAGCCCGCCCATCAGTCGGCTTTCATTAATCGACCTCAGCTCGACGAATCCTGGCCTAGCTCGGCGTATTACCGAGCTCACGGTCGACGAATGTCGAGCTCGGGTTCGGATTCTCCTTGTCGAGCTCGCCCACAATCTTCAGTCCTCGGCTAGGCTCGCCCGTTGCTTGGACGGTCTGAACCGCCCGGTGTGGTTCTTGGCGACCTCACTCGCCAGACACGGGGTTGTACAGTCATCTCAGCCAGGAAGCTTAGACCATACTTTCAAGCGCATTCGATCAGAGTGGTGACTGATCACCCTCTCCGCTAGATCTTCGAAGGTGTAGAACATTCTGGAAGACTGACCAAGTGGTCCGTGGAGCTAAGAGAGTTTGATATCTCTTTCATCCCCTGATTATCGATGAAGGCTCAGGCGGTAGCAGATTTTTTGGCCGACTATGTGATCGAGATAGAGGACGAAGAATCCGCGTGTCATGGAAGATGCTGGTAGATGGAGCTTCAGGAAGACACTCCATGAGAGGCAGAGATCACAGGACTATGACTGGCCAGAGAGCTGGGGGTACAAGATGTGGTGGTGTCTACAAACTTGATGGTGGTGGAGTTACAGGTCAGGGGAGAATTTGAGGCGAGGGAGCCCAGCCTCATGAAGTACTTGGCCAAGGTGAAGGGGCTCATCAGGGCATTCCGAACCTTTTCCATTCAACATGTACCGCTGGAAGAAAGTATCTCAGCTGATCGATTGACCAAGTTTGGACCCCGGGCTGGAGAGACCCTGACAGATTTTTTTCGCCCATCCATCAAGGAAGGCGAGTTGATGGAGGTAGATCAACACCCCTCGTGGATGGATCCTTTTATAACTTTTTAATAACATGTAGGTTTACGGAGGTCCCGGATCAAAAACGCTTTAGGCACAAATCAACATACTACCTATTGCACGACGAAGGTTTGTATCGGAAAACCCTTTCAGGGCTCATGGAACTGTGCGTGGATGAAAAGGTACTAAATATCTTGGAGAGAGTCCACTCTAGCGAGTACGACAGTCACTCGGGAAGTAGGACCTTAGAGTCAAGGGTGATGATGCAAGGGTATTTTTGGCCAACCCTGAGCAAGGGTGCGACAGAGTTTGCATGGAGGTGTCAAAAGTGTCAGTTGTTTGCTCAACTCCAACTCTTATTGACCAAAAGACTTAGAAGCATCAGGGTGCCTTGACCGTTCACAATTCAGAGGATGGACTTGGTGTAACATCGTAATTCGGCTTCTAGACCCCCTTAATGTTATTTGACCCACTAGGGTTCCGCGGACTTGTTCGCAGCCCAGATAATAGGTTAATTCCCTATTGGGTGTGGTTGACCTAATAAGTCACTCAATCCACCCACCGTGTCTTTTGAGCAATTTTCGACTTGAACGAATACTAGACTCTTATATGTGCACGAGTGACTCATTAGGTCTTAGTAAGTCCAATTAAACATGAAAAGTGCACTAATACTCTTAACGAGTCAAATTGACCTATTACGACACACGAATAATACATTAACGCCCTAAGTAAATCATATTGACCGATTATGACATATTTCATCAAGTCGATTCATTTGAACTGTGTAAAACTTGGAATTGCCCTAATTAGGCTAAACGCACACCAAGCTACCCGACTTGACTAGCTCATCAGCGCAAGATACCCTTGAGCCGCAAACTCATTTGAGTAGCTGCATAATGCCACATGAATAGGGGGAGGACATCTAAAAATTATTTAAATAATTTAACTAAATAAAATAATTGATAATTAAATAAATAAGAAAGGAAATTAATAAAAATAGCAAATGTTATCTGAAAAATCTCAAATTTTTTATCAAGACACTCTAAAAATATTAAGATTGATTATATGAATTAAAATAAATTACTTAATTTAAATTTATTTTGTTTTATTTTAATCATGCTACACACACAAATAAAATTAAATAAAATATAAAAAATCCTCCAAAAATTATGACATTATTTTTAAGTTTCTTTGAAGGTACTAGAATCCTGTGTTTAAAATTTGAATTCAAATTTATTTGTATTTAATTAGGTATTATATTTTTGGTGCCCAAATAGGTAGTAACCCCCCCCCCCCTAAATTTTGATTACCTTCATCACCAAGCTAATGGTCAGATGGGGGGAGTTTACTTCTTACCTTTTAAGCCTAGGGAGGAGGCATATGTGGCAGCAATTAGGGGGGAGGCATTTCTCCCCAAGGAAAGGGAATTATCTCCTTCCTAAAAATCCTAAATCCACTCCTACCCCTATATGAACCCAAATGATGTTGGATTGTGTTTTCCCTACCACCTTAGACCCCTAACCAGCAAGAACCGGAGCCCTGACGACCACCCGGCGAGCCTTCTTCCCCAACTCCGGCGATCTCCACCACCCATGGCCACCTGTCGATCCCCTCGCCTAAACGGCGCTCAAGTAAGTTCCTGCGACTCCTCTCCGCCCTAGATCTATTTCTCGTCGATCCCCGCCGTCTTCGATCAACGGAGATGGCGATCCCGGCCTTGGATAGCTTTGGACCACCCACACCAACCTCCGCCGCCATCGTGGGTTTCGACCTTACATGGGGCGTGTGAAGGGGAGAGAGGGTCTTCACAACTCTCTCTTATGGCCCTTGAGGCGGAGAAAGCCGTTGGAATCTGCTCTGGTGGCCTCCACCATCCAAAAAAAATATTGAAAAAAATGCAATATCCTTTTTCCGACCATCGCCGGCGGCGGCCGGCCGCCGACAGCTACCCCATCGGAGCGCCCTCCCTAGGTGCTCCCACTCGAGGTGGTGGTCGGAGCTGGCTCGTCCATCATTCCAGGTTGCAGTCGTCGGATCTGCGCCAAGATTTGTGCGCAGAGTTCATCTTTCCTTGGGCTGAAATCTGGCCGCTTTTTGAAATTTTATCATTCTTCAAATGAATTTTTAATTAACTTAGAACAAGATTTGAGAAAAATTTGTGAGACACGATATTGTAGATAATTCTATGCTCTACAACTTTAATGTTAAAAGTTTTCTGATTTGGATTCTCTAACGAATTTAATTTTGAGACTGAAAAGTATATTTAATCATTTTGGAAACGCAGATTGCAGATTAGTCCTGAAACAAATATTTTTCGTAAACTTTAGCCCCAATTTTGGAATTCTTAGAGGCCAAATCAGATGATGCTTGTGAGAGACATTTTTGTAGAATAATGATTCTTATATAATTTTTATGTTTTAAGTTTTCTGAAACAGTGAAACTATGTTAATTTAAATTAACCCCAAACCTAGTAAAATAAATTTATAATTGTTGTTTACTTGCAAAACAAATATTTTTGGTAAAGGTTAGCCCCAATTTTGGAAGTCTTAGATACCAAATCAGATGATGCTTGTGAGAGAGACTTTTATATAATAATGTTTTATAAACACTTTTCATGTTTTAAGTTTTATGAAACAGTAAGCCTAGGTTCATTTAAATTAACCCCAAACCTAGCAAAATAAATTTATAATTATCATTAATTGTAAAATAAATATTTTTAGTAAACTTTAGCCCCAATTTTGGAGGTTGCAGAGGCCAAATCAAATGATGCTTTTGAGAGACATTTTTGTAGAATAATGATTCATATACAATTTTTTTGTTTTAAGTTTTTGAAACAGTGAACCTAGGTTAATTTAAATTAACCCCAAACATAGCAAAATAAATTTGTAATTGTTGTTACTTGTAAAACAAATTTTTTTGATAAACTTTAGCCCCAATTTTGGAGGTCGTAGAGGCCAAATCAGATGATGTTTGTGAGAAACACTTTTGTAGAATGATGTTTTAAAACACTTTTCATGTTTTAAGTTTTCTGAAACACTAAACCTAGGTTAATTTAAATTAACCCCAAATCTAACAAAATAAATTTGTACTTGTTGTTTACTTGTAAAACAAATATTCTCAGTAAACTTTAACCCAACTTTGGAGGTCTTAGAGGCCAAATCAGATGATACATGTTAGAGACACTTTTTTAGACTAGTGTTTTATCTACAACGTTCGCGTTTTAATATTCCTAATTTGAAACTTGTAAGTAAATTTAAATTTGGCTTGAGTTGTTGAGCATACCTACATAGTTAAAATTGTTTGTGAAGGCATAGCCCATGCAATTTAGGTGATGTCATTCCTAGCTCAACCACATGGTAAACCTCAAGTTGTTAGTCGATCCGTGAACACTTATTAACTGTATGAGTACTAGCATATTGTCATGTCATTCATTACTAATGCATTGGAATATGGGAGGGTGCATTGATACTGATGTGGCGGGTTCGTCGGCTTCCCCCTATTATACACTACAGGAGAAGTTGCGACGTCGAACTCTTTTGATTGTGATGGTGAAGAGAATCAGGGGCTAGCTACCCCTTCCGCATAAGTCCGTCTCTCACCTGTTTGGTTATGTGCCGAGAGGGTTGATCTCCGCATGAGTGAGGATGTGTTCCCACCGAGAGTACCTAGTCTGCATAGAGGTACGAAAGCCTAAGAAGTTGGGGTGTATCCATAACCTAGAAGTGGGAGAGACCGGCCCGCTATCATCGTCTGGCCACAACGGTGAGGCATAGGAAGTGAGCTCCTTCTCTTAACAGGTCACTATGTCGACATAGGGGAAAGTATTTGTGACATATCATATGAGTGACAGAGAGTTTAAGCATGCATACACAACATACCATATATACATATATATATATATATATACTCATGTGTGTTACATGTACTGACACCTTGGTCTGACATCGTATAACTACCGTAGGACAGATTATACGATGAAGAAAAATGTTATAAACTAGAAAGTCATGCTTATTCAATTGTTAGTGTTGGCGCTTCTCTCGTTGATGCTCGTACACTTACATTGCTAGAAGCTAGCTTAATTAATGATTGATATTACTATTGCTCTTACTGGTTACTAGTATATATATAATTTTTTGGCTATTGTGCTCTCTTCTTGCAGGTTTCCTTCCTGGTACCCACTAGGGGGCTGGGGAGGAGCGTGGTATTTACTTGATCATGATGTGCATAACGTACTTTTGTACGTATCATTTTAGGACCCGATGTGTCTACCGATGGAGCAGGTGCAGATGGAGGAGCGTAGACGTGCACCCGTTGGAGAGGAGTTCTCTGAGCCCGCTCGAGAGATTTATGAGGACGTGAGGGTACTAAGGAGAGGAGAGATTTTTATTTTTTTTGTTTGGACTATTTGTTTTGGTCATTTTATGATTAGGATGTTTATTTCTATTGGACTCTGTATACCCCTTCGTAGGTTTTCATTCATGATTTATATTTCCCTTTCATGTTGAGATACCCTGTGATGAATTGCTTCCGCATAATTTTTTTTATTATCTGTGAATGTTTTATTATGATGCGTAGCCTTGCAGGGCAAACGTTCTGCCAATTGGGTCATGGGTCAGGTAAGAGGGTGACACCTCTTCAAATACACGGACCTTTTGGGGGGGGAGGCTTGCCCTGGGCATAAGGATCTCCCATGGTTTTTGAAAGGGAGTCCTTACACTTGGTAGGACCTTTCCCCCAGACAAGTGGGCAAAAGAGGTTCCTCCTGGTCATGATCAACCACTTCTCGAAGTGGTCGGAAGTCAAGGTGTTGGACAAGGTGACCTCTCAAGTGATCCGCAACTTTGTGTGGGGATAAATCATCTGTCGGCGCAGACTTCCTCAAGCCATCATCACAGACAACGAATCACAGTTTGCCAGCGAGGAGTTTGTAAGCTTCTGCAGCCAACTGGGGATAGACCTAAGATTTGCGTCCGTCTACCATCCCAGGAGCAACGGGTAGGTGGAGGGGGCGAACAAGATCATCGTGAACATATTAAAGAAGAAGGTAGAGAGTCTGATTGGGAACTGGATAGAATGGATTCCCTCGGTCCTGTGGGCCCTAAGGACTACCCCCAACACAGCCACAGGGGAGACCCCATTCAAGCTTTCCCACGGTTGTGAGGCAGTACTTCTAGTCGAGTTCGAGATCAAGTCACCGCGGGTGGTAGCCGCCGAAGAAGGAAATGAAGAATTGAGAGCATAGAATGAAGGTGAGTTACGACTCTCACTGGACCTAGTAGAGGAGCTCCGCGACTTAGCCGTCGTTAGGCAGGAGGAAGTCAAGCGGAGGATGGACGCATACTCGACAAGCATATCAGAGTCAAGCAGTTCATGACAGGAGATCTTGTCCTAAAGAAAGTAGACGCGACGGGGAGGTCGACGGTTGTGGGGAAGCTCAATCCTAACTGGGAGGGCTCTACATAGTCGAAGGGGCACTGAAGACGGGAGGGTACCATCTCCAAAATGTCGAAGGGGTGTCACTAGGTCACATTTGGAGCGGTGATGATGTGAAACACTTCTATCCCTAAACTTTTATAAATAAAAGAAAAATGCTTTGTTTATTATTGCCTCTTTTTCCAAGTATTTTTCATTGTTGTTGTATAATGTATGTGATAAGGAAAAAATGATCCTGAGAAGATCTCGCTGTCAGGCTCTCACTAGCTGACAGAGCTGGAAGGCACTCGATGGTTGGTTGAAAAGGACAGTTGGAAAATGACCCCGAGAAGATCCCACTGCCACTCTCACTAGCTGGCAGGGCTGGAAGGCACTCGGTGGTTGGTTGAAAATGACATTTAGAAAATGACCCCGAGAAGATCTCGTTGTCATCTCACTAGCTGTCAGCGCTAGAAGGCACTCACTGGTTGGTTGAAAAGGACAGTTGGAAAATGATTCCCATAAGATCTCGTTGTCAGACTCTCACTAGCTGGCAGGGCTGGAAGGCACTCAATGGTTCGTTGAAAAAGATAGTGGGAAAGTGACCCCGAGAAGATTTCTCTGTCAGGCTCTCACTAGCTGACAGGGATGGAAGACAATCGGTGTTTGGTTGAAAAGGACAATTGGAAACTGACCCGAGAATATCTCGCTGTCAGTCTCTCACTAGCTGGCAAAGCTGGAAGGCACTCAGTGGTTGGTTGAAAAGAGCAGTTGGAAAATTACCCCGAGAAGATCCCGCTGTCAGACTCTCACTAGCTAGCAGGGCTGGAAGACACTCGATGGATAGTTGGGAAATGACCCCCATGAAAACCTCAATGCCAAGCTCCCAATAGGTGGAGAGGCTGGGAGGGAGTAGGCAAGTGGGGTCGCTCCGGGACAGATCTCGCCGACCTAACACTCGCCCATGCCCTAAGGAGTCTTCATCGCACATTGTCGAGTCGAGTGGCGAGTGGTTCCAAATTTCTTACTCAATAGAGAGAGCAGGTGATCCACAATTAGCGAGTGTTCTTAGTAGGCAAGCCAATTGGGATCAGACTAACTCTTTAAAAGGTAGCAAGACAAGTTTTACCTTAAAAACGATTATACCTCGAGTATGGAGGGTGCGCCCGAGTGTGGCATTGCATGCTCCTAGAAGACTACCGTGATTACGAATCAACAACTTGGGTCCGCAACGAATGAGCCAAGGGTCTGGAGGAGAGAAGTGAAAACCAAGCACTCGGCGAGGAGACACGCATAAAATGATAGTACAATAAAAAGAAGTATAATTTTTCATTTATAAATAAATTCTTACAGAAAAAATCGACTCGCGGGCAAGTGTCCAAAAAAACAAGGTTACAAGTAGAAAAGCTCTTTCCTAGTCGCCCTCCCCAGATTGGTCATTGTTGTCGTCGCCTTCGTCCACATCGTCGGAGAGTGAGTCAAACCCATCCTCATCAAATTGCGCGACGGGAAGGAGTAGTTCGGGGACCAGCTCTATGGCGGTGATCTTCTCGAAATCAGGCGTCAGCACCTTGAGCTCCCACATCATCTTAAGCGTATGCTCAACGACCTTGATGGTGGTGACCCTTGTCATCTCGTTCACCTCTGACTTGTTATACATCTGCGGTCTGCCTCCCCTGCTGGTTGATTCATTGCAAGCCGGAGGTATGATGGTCTCAACCAGATGAGTAATCTCAACCTTTAAACTTTTTTTCCGCCCCTCCAAGTCAGCGACGCGCATGTGCATTCTATCAGCGGTCTCAGCGTCCTGTGAGAGCCAGAGCGTTAGAGAAAATGTTAAGTGTGATGACGCGGAGGCCAGAGGGAACGACACTTACCACCCCGCTGGAATTCTTCTCAAGAAGGCCCTTGGCGATCTCTATCTTTCTCTCCAATTCCACTGACTCATCCTCTACACGAGCACTCACCTCTTCAACATCGCTCCACTTTCGAGTGAGGCTGAAGCCGCAGAGGACAACCATGTCTGTGAGATCCAGAGAATGCATTTGAGCTCGCGTGCTCTCATGGCCGAGCTTCCGCATGGTCATGTTTTCGTTGGCCTTCACATCATCACGCCCATAGAGCTCGAAGCCGAGGGCGAATGCATGCCCGCTCTGTAAGACCCCCCCCTCCCCTTACCAAGGAGGTAACCCGGTCTTATGCCCAGAATCGCCGCCTTACAGTGACACTAACACACGGGCTAGTTGGCACCGCAAGACGCCGATCCTGCCAGCTAGTACGATAATTCAACCTATCGGCCAATCGAGAATAGAAGCATGCAAGTAGTAAGTAAAACTAGCAAGTCCACAGAGTCACAGCACTATCATCATATTATGTAAATGAAAAGTACAATAGTCTACAATGAGTACGGAAAAGAGAGAAAGGCTTATGCTCAGTACATACCAAATAGAAATAAATCTCTCTCACAATAACACAAAGCGGAAGCAAACTCTATCACAAGTACACTCATCCTCACCTGACGGCGAGCTGTAGTAGTAGTAGGTGGTATCAGCTCCTCATGTCCTGCCACCTCGTCCTGCTGGTGCTCTAGCTCCTCGAGCTCCTACAGTAACAACCGACTGTTAGTCATAAAGACTGTCATTTTGTCCTCGCCTCGCCCCCGCGACTCCTAGGTACCGCGCGGGAGCACGAAGCGGAGAACAATAAGGGGTATAAAAAGAAAATCAGGTGACAGTGGATCTATTCTATTATGGTTATGGATTAACAATTGTATCTCTACACTAGCAGTTTTATAAAGTACGAGTAGAGTATGTAAAAACTATACTGAAAAGAAGTTCCGTGGCAAAAGTAAATTAACTACTACTAAGTTATTATCACAGAAGTACCTTAACTTATATGAATGCTCATACAAACTTATAAGTTAAGGTTGTTGGATCTTGCGGCTCCCTTAGAGGGGGGGGGGGGGGGGGGGGGGTGAATAAGGGTTCTTTTAATTTTTCTTAAAAATTAAGCAAACTTTACTAGATGAATAACAACAATATAATTTAAAAGTGCAAATGTATAAAAGCTAAAAACAATAATGATGTATTTCAAAAGAGATAAATTGAATACAAAGTGTCTCTATAGAGCTAGAGACAAAGGCTCGTGAAATAAATAATTTGCTAGTGTTTTCGTCGGTTCTTCTACCAAGAACCGGCAGGCTAAAGCGTATCTCTTCCTAGATCTTGCTACTAGCCTCCCCCTAGATCTAACCACGATCTAGACGCTGCACACAAGGCAATGATTTCTCCCTAAACCACACAAGGACTTGGACGCCACTCACAAGGCGGCGA
The DNA here is from genome assembly GCA_039583875.1 of Platanthera guangdongensis. Lineage (NCBI taxonomy): Eukaryota > Viridiplantae > Streptophyta > Magnoliopsida > Asparagales > Orchidaceae > Platanthera > Platanthera guangdongensis. The sequence goes on from CM077157.1 coordinate 53,365,061, forward strand.
TTCTCTCCTAAGCCACGCAAGGACCTAGACGCCATGCACAAGGCGACGATTTCTCTACTGATTACAATGAGAAAGAAAATAAAGAACAAAAACAAATTGAACACTCTAGGCTAGACACTCCCTTCAAACAATGCGCTGAAGATGTCGACGAATCCTTGCTAGAGATGCTTCGCACGTGCCGTCAATCTTTCACGCTTTGGCCTTCTTGAGAGTATGGAGTATCTCTGAGTTCTGGAGCTCTCTGAAACATCTATGTAGGAAAATACACTCCAGGTAATGAAATTCATGATTTCCTCAAGAAACGAAAGGTTTTTATTCTCAGGCGCTATCGTTTGGCGATACTAGGTATCACCAATCAGCAATAGTGGTAACCGCTACCACGTGGCCCATGAACTCCTCATTTTCGCATCGCACAAACGTCGAGCGCCGAATCGTGCACTATCGCTGAGCGATACCGGATATCACCGTAGGGTGATAGCGAAATAACGGAAGCCACATTTTCGTCTATTGTCGAGCGGAAATGCGTCGAGTGGCGCTATCGCCGATCGACGATACTCAATATCGCCTGGCCATATCTCCCGAGTTCAATTCTGATCCGATTTAGCACCAAAAAGATATTAGATATAGACCTGTGTTATCTGCACACCCAAAAACATCCAAATATCAAATACAAACAAGATTTGTTATTAGCAAACCAGGAAGCGTGGAACCCATGCTCCAACAATCTCCCCCTTTTGATAATAACAAATCCATTAAGAAAGAAATCATGAATGTTAAAAAGGTTCACCCAATTTGAGTATCAAGACGAAGCATGTGTATGTGCACAAATTGCTCCTGGATGAAACACTCCCCCTACATGTGATCTCCCCCTAAATGGAAGCATAGGGAAATTTAATTTTAATTTTGTCATGTTGTCATATGTATATTAAAAGGGCTTCGATGAATGATTTCCTTTGTAAAGTTTCTCTCCCTTTGGTATTATCAAAAGATAGGGAAGAGTGTGACGGAAGCGAAAGAAGGAAAAACACAAGAGAGAGAGAGAGAGACTCAGAGAGGACAGGTCAGCAATGTAGAATAAAGGAAGAAATGAGTAAACACTAACTTTGGCAACGTTCATCTAACTATATCACAAACACATACACTAGTGAATAATTTTTGGGAAAAAGTTTTCAGTCCAATTCTCATAAGTAGAACGTTTAGAGATGATAATGGTGTGTACATGTGATGTGGTGTCGGAAATACGTATGTAGAGTCGTACAAATACATGAACACGAGAATGTTAAAAAACAAACATAACATAAAGTTGGACATGCGGAGCTATACTCGTACTCAAGAGTTCAGAGCACATAATAAGGAAATTATCCATGTAAAGATTTGCACAAGACACTTTACAATTCTTGCCAAGGTGCTCAACCTCACAATGCTTATGGAGACTTATCAGGAGGGTAAGTAGTGCTTGGTGGAGGTTCCTTGTCAGCCCTTTATTGTTCGATTTTTTTGTGTGTGAAACATATCACCACAAGTTTGCACTTTTGGGATTATACACTTTGGTTAATCACATGTTTGTTTTGTTTTTTTTCGTTGGCTGAACAAAGGAGTCTGAATTAACTTGTGAGAACATACATAATAATTTAATATTAGGGTGCACTGTACCAAACTCGGATAAAGCAGGAGCAGAAAACATGCAACACTGGCGGTTATGGTAGAACATTCACAATTCATATGTTGTAAGATGGATGCATACGAACATTTGCACAACCGTGAGTGAAATAACATTATCATAACTAAAATATTTCTCATACTTAGAGGCATGCGAAAAAAATTTCACGAGTTTAAGAACACTAGTACTGAAGTATGTAGAACAGATATAAGAATGGTGAACTAGAGAACCAAGTTATTAGAAAACTAAAAAAAACATTACACCTGGCCTAAATCTGAGTCAGGAAGACAATTTGAATAAATAGCAAAAAGTCACTATCGCCGAGCGATACCGGGTATCGCCGGTCGGCGATAGCGTAAAAAGGATAAAAACGGGCTCAGCCAGTCAAAGACAGCAAACCAAACATTTTTCCTGAAGCCAGGTCGCGGAAGGCGGAGCGGAAGTCGGCAAAAACCTAAAACCTAGGTATGAAACTTGGATTTTTGCTTTAAATCTTTGGATGTTTATGGATCTAATTGTTAGGATAGTGTAGCATAGAACTCTAGATGATAAATTTCCAAGTTTCAAAGTGCATAAATTTTGTTTGGGGATCTTAAGAAACTATGTTTGTTTAAGTGAAAAAAGTGCATAAATTCTTGGATCTAAGAGGTTGTAAGAGAATTTGGAGAAAAAGGAACTTGAGATCTGGTGTTTGGGATCAGGGGGAAACCAGATCTGAAGTTGGAAATGGAGAAAAACTATTTTTGGCTATCGCCCGACGACAGTGGGTGTCGCCGGATGGCGATATCAAAAAAAAAATTTTGTTTCTGAAAAAAAAATATTGATATGCAGGAATGGCTTCCAGTTCCAAAGCACGAAGAAGCACATGGAGTGACTCATATTCGTCTTATCAAACATTTCCGGAATAGAAAACGCTAGCATAGGAATCAGACGGGTGATCGAATTCGACCCGGCCCGTCATGCATATATCCATGATTTGTTAGCAGTGACTGGAATAATGTCGATTATTATTCCAGATACATTCTCCTCCGTACTGATTAGAGAATTTTATAACTATCTCAAAGATCTGCGGTTCACGAAATTGAATGACGGAGTCCGATCGAAAATACAAGGACAGGCGATGGAAATAACCCATTATGATCTGAGAGATGAGTTTGGGTTAATCGAGCACAAAAACACCTTAGATGTAGTAGAGAACTATCGGAAGGATAGAGATTGGACATTATTGAATATGGTTTTGCATGAAAATTCCATCAAAACGCTAATTCAATCTACGGCCACGCTTACGGAGGATGCACGACTTGTGCAAGAAATATTGAGGCATAATGTCCTACTGAAATCCAGTGACACACGAAAGATAACTGCTCAACTTAGTTATGTAACGTACATGATTTTGGAGCGGGAGACGTTTGACGTGGATGATTTTGTTCTTTCGATAGTACGCTATGCATTTAGATTGAAGAGTCTTACTTGGAAGAAAGTGAACACACTACCACTTGGAGCCGTCATCCAACGTATTCTATATAAGAAATATACTTGGATTGACCCAGATTTGTACTTCAATGATTGTATATCATCTATATATTCGACGAGTGGAACACCTTCGATCAGCCGATCAACACGAGGAGGGTCATCAAGGAGGAGTGAACCGGTGTCCACTATCCGAAACTCGTCAATTCCTAGAGGTGGGTCGTTGCGAGAAGGGTTGGACGACTTGCGAGAGTCATTCTAAGAACACAAGAGGGATGTGAAGAAAAACTTCTTGGGAATTCAAAAATTTTTTAAATTTCTGAAAAAAAGTTTGAAGTTGAAGCCCACTCCAACAGAGGCGGCAGAATGGGAAGATTCGGTCATGGAGCAGCCCCGTACATCTACCCGCCGAGCACGTCGGACGCGGAGCAGCGAGCACAGTTCGACAGATGACCAAGGAGAGACCAGTGCGGGTGACATCAGAAATTTTTGAAGATTTCGGGATGGCTGGACATTTTGCCTCTATCGCCCGACGACAATCACTGTCGTCGGCAATAGTGAATTTTCTTTGATTTCAGAAATTATTTAAGCTGCAATGTTATGTGGGACTTAGATGTGGTATTGTGCTTCTGTAATAATATAAGACTCGGTATGTGGTGTTTCCATTTATGGGTTATGTAATTTTTAATTTGTCTTAATGTTCATGATTTTAACAATTTAATTATCTTTTTTCTGGCTTGCGATGGTAATCTATTAATTTGAAAGGTCTAGAATTCCTAGTTCTAATCGTAATAATAAAAAACGGGAATCTGGAAGTGGTTTCGTGAAAATATCCGCAAGCTGTGAATCAGGGCTTATAAAATTGACTTTGATCGTATTTTATTTTATGTGGTCTCTTATGAAATGGTGACGTACATCAATGTGTTTGGACCTAAAACTAGATTATATGTTAAGTCAATTGCACTTTTATTATCACACTTCAATTCAATTGTTTTATGAACTATTCCAAAATCTTCTAAAGTTTGCATCATCCATAAAGCTTGTGCACAACAACTGCCTAGTGCCATGTACTCGGCCTCAGTGGTGGATAAGGCAACAAAATTCTGTTTCCTACTCGACCACGAGATAAGTGAAGGGCCAAGAAAGTGACAGGTGCCACTGGTGCTTTTACGATCTAAGGAACAACCAGCATAATCAGAATCAGAAAAGCCATGTAATATAAATGTATCGTTATGAGGATATCACAAACCTAATTTAGTTGTGCCAATAAGATATCTAAAAATGTGTTTAATTGCTTTTAAATGAGACTCTTTGGAATTAGCTTAAAATCTAGCACATAAACATACAGTGAATATAATGTCAGGCCTAGAGGCAGTCAAATACAATAGTGATCTTATCATTCCTCTATAAAGTATTTGATCTATGGATATTCCACTTTCATCTTTTCCTAACTTTAATGAGACACTCATGAGGGTATTTGCTTGTTTTAGATTTTCAAATCCAAATTTTTTTAAAACATCATGAATATATTTAGATTGACAAATAAAAATTTCATCATGTTTTTGAATTATTTGAAAATCAAGAAAATAAGTGAGTTTGTCTACCATGCTCATTTCAAATTCATTCTTCATAATTTCAATAACACTATCACATAATTTTTCATTTGTGGGTCCAAAAATAATATCATCAATATATATTTGTAAAACGATAAGATCATCATTGATATGTTTAACAAATAAAGTACAATCAGCACTGACCATTTTGTAATCATTCTTTAGTAAATAAATAGTCATTCTATCATACCATGCTCGGGGTGCTTGTTTCAAACCATAAAGGGCTTTTTCTAATTTAAAAACATGATCAGAAAATCTAACATCAACAAAGTCTGGAGGTTGTTCTACATAAACCTCATCCTTAATATACCCGTTAAGAAAAGCAGTTTTAACATCCATTTGAAATAATTTAAACTTCTAAAAACTAGCAAATGCAAGAAATATTCTAACTGCTTCTAAACGTGCTACGGGTGTAAAAGTTTCATCAAAATCTATTCCTCTATCTGTGAATAACCTATTGCTGCGAGTCTAGCTTTGTTCCTAGTCACCCTAGATTCACTATCTAATTTATTTTTAAAAATCCACTTAACCCCTACAACGGGATGATTTGACTGTCTTTCTACTAACTTCCAAACCTTATTGCGTTCAAATTGATTAAGCTCGTCATTCATAGCTAAAAACCAAGAATTATCATTTAAAGAAGCTTCAATGCTTTTAGGTTTTATATCAGAAATAAAGCACATATTCGAAAATAACTCACGTATGGATGAACGAGTACTTACCCCTCTTGATGGTTCTCCAATAACCAAATCTTGGGGATGATCTTTTGAGAATCTTAGTTCGCTTGGAGGCACGTATCCTTGCTCTTCTTCTTCTTCTTCTTCTTCTTGTTCGACTCCTTTCTCTTCATCTTTGTCTCCAAGGTTTTCATCATCATCCACCCTTTGTAGAGGGGAGAACTCTTCATCTTTACCTGTATTATTAGCTTCTACACAAGAAAAAAACTCATCAAATTTAACATGTATCGATTCTTCAACCATTTTAGTCCTTTTATTGTAAATTCTATAAGCTTTACTTGTTGAAGAATAACCAATAAAAATACCTTCATCACACTTTTCATCAAATTTGCCTAAATTATCCTTAGTGTTCAAAACAAAACATTTACAACCAAAAACTTTAAAATAAGACACATTCGGTTTCTTTTGAAAATATAACTCATAAGGTGTTAATTTTAAGAGAGGTCGAAGCATAACACGATTAATAACATAACAAGCAGTACTAACTGCTTCAGCCCAAAATGATCGAGGTAATTTATATTCAGATAGCATAGTGCGAGCTAGTTCTTGCAAAGTTCTATTTTTCCTTTCTACCACACCATTTTGTTGAGGTGTACGAGGAGCAGAAAATTCATGTTTAATTCCTAACTCATTGCAAAAAGAAACAAATTTCTCATTATCAAATTCACCTCCATGATCTGAACGAATGCATTTTATTTTTAACTCTATTTCGTTTTGAACACGTAAACATAATTTGGAAAATTCTAAAAATGCATCAGATTTAGACGATAAGAAAATTATCAAACTAAAGCGAGAGAAATCATCAATTAAAATAAAAGTGTACTTTCTGCCACCTAGACTTAGTGTATTAACAGGACCAAATAAATCCATATGTCTCAATTGTAAAGGCCTAGTGGTGGAAACGACATTTTTATTTTTAAAAGAAGACTTTGTAAATTTTCCTTTTTGACATGGTGAACATAAAGATGATAAATTTACATGCAAAAAAAGGTAAATCTTTAATAAGTTTATTTTGAGATAATTTTATGATTAGCTTGGAACTAGAATGTCCAAGACGTCTATGCCACAAATCTAACTCCTTATTTTTAGAAATAAAATAATTTAATAAAGAATGTGACAAATCATTAAATCTAATCATGTAAACATTTTGAAATCTAGGAGCAATAATAACAACATCATTTGTTTTAGAGATAATAATTTTGCATAGGTTTGAGGATGAGTCAAACAAGACGTTTAAGCCAATATCACATAACTGACTTATCGAAATTAAATTATGCTTCAAACCTTTAACATACAAAACATTTGAGATAGTAAATGATTTGTTACCTACTACTCCAATGCCGATGATTTTTCCCTTTGCGTTGTCTCCAAAAGTAACTACTCATCCTTTCTTCATCTCCAGGCTAAGGAACTTTGATTTATTGTCCGTCATGTGCTTGGAACACCCTGAGTCCAAGTACCACACGTCTTCTTTGTCCTTAGCCTGCCAACACATCTAGAAAGAGGATGAGAGTAAAGATCTGGTTACCCAAGTGGTTCCTCCCATAGAATAGGTGGAAGCCTTAGGCACCCAGATTTATTTGACTGAACAGTATCCCGTCTTCTTACAAGTATGTGTTGTGTGACCAAACTTATAACATTTGGCACACTTGATGAAAGAAGTCGACGAGTTCTTTAAAGTAAATTTTGACCTTTTGCTGGAAGCTACAGGGACAGGGGGTTTATTGTTTTTAATCTGAAAATCAGATTTCCTGTACTTTTTCTTATCGCCGGCGATAGTGGATGTCGCCGGGTGATAGTGCTCAGGAGAGTATCCAAGTCCGAATTTTTCAGAACCATAGTACTGGTTTCCCAAAATCATATTTAGAGATTTTTGGCCCACTTTAAATTTGTTAGTGGTCATTTCTAAATTACGGACTTGTCCCCTTAATACATTATTTTCGGCAACTATGGTGCTGCAACGGTTTGCAAAGGACTTCCTACTGCCTTCCACTTGAGATTGAGAAAACTTTAGAGATCTCTCTAAAGCCTCTTTCTCTTTTGTAAGAGTTTCAACCCGAGTCTGAGTCTTAGAGAGATCTTTCTCAAGCTCTACTATCTTTGTCAAGGAGGGATAATCTTTTTGACAAGTCGCTTTCTCCTTCCCAAGAACTTTTACTTCATTTTTTAGTTTTTTATTTTCTTTAATTAATACTTTATTTTCAGATTTAATCAATTTAATTTCATGCAATTTTTTGTCTAAATACTTGCAAGTTCTCAAAAATTCAGAATATAAATCATCATAAGTTTTAGGAGTTACCTCAGTGTTGCTCTGGACACTGCTTCCTTCATCATGTGATGAAGCGCTCTTTTCCATTAAGCGCATGTTGGCCTCCTCTTTTGTTTCTGACCCTGAACTGCTTGACTCCTCAGAAGTGGCTTCATCCCATGTCTCTGCCTTCAAAACTTTCTTCTTATCTTTATTTCTGTGCCGCTTCTCCTTCAGCTCTTTCAGATACTTTTGGCACTTGCTTTTTATGTGCCCAATTCTCATGCAGTGATAGCACTCAGGCGGAGGTCTATCATCGTCATCCTCTCCATCAACTTGGGCTTTTCCTTTCCTATTCCCAGATTCTTGCCTCTTGAAAAATTTCTTGAAAGAATTTCTTCTTTCAGGATTTCTCATGAATCTCCTGAATTTCTTCACAAACAAGCCAATGGTCATGCCACCCAAATTTGGAGGCATTTGGAGGAGGGAATCTTCATATATCTCATTTATTTGATAATTGATATTTCTATAAAAACTATAGAAAAATACATCCCGAAAATTCTGATTTTTGGACAACACCTAAGTCTAACATAAACACATGCATGTCCAAAATTTCATTGCATGTGGACTTAGGCATCCATTTAAAATTCTACCCTAGCCTGGGAGCATTCCTAGGAAAACGGTCCTACATGGAGCTACATTGCTTCAAATTACAAGTTTAGGGTGTCAAATTAAAGAAGAGATCTACATCTACCTTTTTCATGTTGATGGTTTTCTGTGAATATGCCTCTACGAGGCCTGAATTAGGCGTGAAAAAGTGTTGTATAAAATGTGACAGTAAATTAAAATAACCTATAGTTAAATGGACGACATCCATTCATCTTCCCCAACCAGCCGTCGACCCAGATCATCCCGACCTATACCAGCTAGATCTTGCATTTTTTTGCCTTCTGGCCGCTGCCACCGCCGGCGATTGTCACCACCACCTCCGTTGAGGTGGTGGCTAGCGTTTCCCAACGACATGGCTGCCGGAGGCAGCTCCTCTGGCGAACACGAGCAAGAAGAAAAGCTCAGTTTTTCTTCCTCTTTCTCACATGGCATCAGGCTCAGTTGAGCCCGATATCTCTCCTAGTGGATCTAGAAGACTAGCACCGAGGGAGGTAAGGAGAAATGGACCTATAGCCGCACTTGGCGGCGGGTTTGGTGGCGGGGAGCCATGACCGACAATGTCTCCGGCAAACTAACTTGCTTCCTGGTTTCTCCGGCTATCTCCTTGATCCAACTATTGATTTACACTCCTTTTGGCTCACTGAAGGTGGTGGTGGGGTGGAATGGAGGTGAGGCTGGCTGGTTTAAGGACTTTGACTAAGAGGAGTGGCTGAGAATGGTTGGGAGTGGCGGGGCATGGCTGGTCATCCTTAAGCATGGTTCCTCCATGCCGCCACGTGTCACCATAATATTGGACCATCCAATTAATACTTTAATTAGGTCTTGATTGAAAGGACCAGGTCCAATAGGTCAATTGGCGCTTATCCTGAACTGGTTCATCTCGTATACATATGAACTAGCCAACACAGTTTTTCAGATTGAAAAATTCTCTAAGTCCAAAAGTATTGAATGGTGTTGACACCACTCAACGTCGTCAGCATTCCAGAAATTCCTAAGTCAAAAGCATTGAGTGGCGCTGAGACCACTCAACGCCGCGTTGAGTGGCGTTGAGACCACTCAATGCCTACAACTTCCTGAATCTTTTCCAAGTTAAGGTGTTGAGTAGCGTTGAGACCACTCAACGCTTACAGCTTCCTGAATCTTTTCCAAGTTAAGGCATTGAGTGGCGTTGAGACCACTCAACGCCAACAACTTCCTGAATCATTTTTAAGTTAAGGCGTTGAGTGGCGTTGAGACACTCAACGCCAACAGCTTCCTGAATTTTTTCTAAGTTAAGGCATTGAGTGGCGTTGAGGCCACTCAACGCCGCATTGAGTGGCGTTGAGACCACTCAAAGCCAACATCATTCCGTAGTCTAAGTTACAAGCATTGAGTGGCATCGAGTTCACTTGATGCTTCATCGAATGGCTTCGAGATCACTCGACGCCTAAAGTTTCGAGATTATCTTCTAAGTTAAATTCGCCAAGTGGCGTTGAGTTCACTCAACACACTCGATGTTTTGTCGAATGGCGTCGAGTTCACTCGACGCTTTCTGAGCCTGAGTTAATTCTCTTGACTCAAAATGCGTGCGAGGGGCCTAGCGTGAACTGGGATGTTACAAATCCCAATAAACAAAAAAAAATTGTCCCCAAAATTCAAGTTCGGGTCTACGGGGTTTCTATGCACAAAAAATTTAAGAACTTAAGCATAATTTAAAGATACTTGAGGCGAAAAGTTTCAGGTACTGTTCACGCATCAGATCCATCAGCTCACAGGTGTGCTCCTCCCGTATGTGGTTGGACCATAACACCTTGACTAAGGGAACCTTCTTCTTCTATAGTACTCGAGTTGTTGTATCATCGATCCGGACTGGCTCTAAACGGACTGATCTTTCAGGTGCTACCGGGCCTGCTGCAGTGGTAATATGCTGCTCTGGCCGAAGGAGAGCTCTCCGAAGTGAAGAGACATGGAAGACGTCATGCAAAGTCCCTAACTCTGGCGGCAGCTCCAGCCTGTAAGCCAAAGGACCGATCCGCTCCAGGACCAAGTATGGTCCCATAAATTGACAGTTGAGATTCTTATGCCTCCGCACCCGCGAGACACCATGCATCGGACGTATCTTCAAGAACACCCTGTCCCCCGCTTGGAACTCCACCTTCTGATGCCTTGCATCGTAGTGCTTGGCCTGCCTACTTTGTGCCTCCAGCATCTGATCCCTGATCAGCCGCATCTGAACATATGTATCCTCAATATAGTCCGATCCAAGTGCCCTAGGGTCCTCATCCTGGACCCAAGATAGTGGTGTTCGTCATTTCCTGTCGTATAGAGCCTTATATGGTGTCATCCCAATGCTCGCCCGGTGACTGTTGTTGTACGAGAATTCAATCAGGGGCAACAGTCTCTCCCAGGGCTTCCATGTGTCCAGTATACATAGACGCAGCAGATCCTCCATTGTTTGGTTGGTCCACTCTGTCTGGTCGTCGGTTTGCGGATGGAAAGCGGTGCTAAAGCAAGCTGAGAACCTAAGTATGTCTGCACCTCTCTCCACTCCCTAGAGGTGAACTGACCGTCACGATCTGAGACAATCGTCCTGGGGACGTCGTGGTACCTGACGAACTGCTCCACAAAAAACCTCACCAAAACAGCAACTAGGTTGTTCTTCCTTATCGTTATAAACCGGGCTATCTTGGTCAGTCTATCGACAATGACCCATATAGAATCGTGCCCAGAGTGGGAGCGAGGCAATATGTGCACAAAATTCATAGTCATTTCCTCGAACTTCCACTCTGGCACCGGCAATGACTGTAGTAATCCTCATGGGCTCTTGCACTCTGCGTTTACCCGCTGGAAGGTCTCGCAATGTGTCATATAATATATGATTTCCCTTTTCATTCCCGGCCAGTACATGCTCCTCCGCAGATCCGTTCTCATCTTGGTGATACTGGGGGCACTGAGTACTGAGAATAGTTTGCCTCCCCGAGTATATCCTCTCGGATATCACCTACTGTGGGTATATAGATACGACCACGAAAATGAACAAGGTCATCACACATAGAATAGTCCTTCGAATAAACCCCTTCCAGGGCTATGAATAATGGCTCCAAATCTGCATTCAGCCTCTGATGTGTCCTGATGCGCTACTGTATGTCACACTCGATGACCAAGGAGTTCAAGTACTCCCGATAAACATCTGGCTCAGCTCTGGAAACCACGGTAATGTGTATATCCTCCATCATCTGTACCAGCTCCATAGCCATCACCAGGGCTCCGGTCCAGTAGTGTCGGCTCTCCTGCTGAAGGCATCCGCCACGGTGTTCGCCTTCCCTGGGTGATAATGCATCTTGTAGTCGTACAGGAACTCAAGCTATCTCTGCTGGCGTAGATTTAGATCTTTCTGCCTGTCAATATACTTGAGGTTCTTATGATCTGAGAAGATATCATAATGAACCCCATTAAAGTAATGCCTCTAAATCTTTAACGCGAATACCACTGCCCCGAGCTCCAAATCATGTACGGGGTAGTTCTGCTCGTGCTTCTTCAGCTGTCTCGAAGCATATGCGATGACATGTCCATGTTGTATCAGGACTGCACCCATCCCCTGATATAATGCATCAGTATAAATATGAAATTCTTCCTTCCCAGATGGAAGTGTAAGGATGGGGGAAGAGGTGAGCTTGTCCTTCAACTCCGGGAATGTTGTTTCACACTTCTCGGTTCAAGTAAACACTGCATCCTTCTTCGTCAAGGACGTGAGGGGGAGTGCTACCCTTGAGAACCCCTCCATGAACTTACAATAATATCCCGCCAGTCCCAAGAAACTGCGTATATCTGAAGCTGACTTTGGTCGCGTCCAATCTTGAACTACCTGTACCTTGGTCGGGTCTACGACCAACCCGGATCCACTGATAGTATGCCCCAAGAATGCTACCTCCTGCAGCCAGAACTGACACTTGGAGAACTTTGCGTACATCTGATACTCTCTCAGCTTGCCCAACACTAGTGCCAAATGCTGGGTATGCTCCTTCGTCTGGGAGTAGATCATAACGTAGTCAATGAAAACTAAAACAAATCTATCCAGGTTGGGCTCGTAGACATGGTTCATCAGACTCATGAATGCGGAAGGTGCATTCGTGAGCCTGAAGGGCATCACCAGGAACTCATATAGGCCATACCGAGAACTAAAGGCTGTCTTCGATATATCATCCTCCTAAATGCGTAGCTGATAGTATCTGGACCTCAAATCCAGCTTGGAGAACCAAAAGGCTCCCTGTAGCTGATCAAAAAACTCGTCGATTTGGGGCAACGGATACGTGTTCCGGACTGTCAACTGGTTCAGCTCTCGGTAGTCGATGCAGAGCCGCAACAATCCATCCTTCTTCTTAACGAATAGCACCGGTGCTCCCCACGGTGATGAGCTCGGTCTTACAAATCCTAACTCCACTAGCTCCTGTAACTGGGTCCTGAACTCCGCTAGCTCTTTGGGGGTCATCTTATACGATGCCCGAGATACGGGCCATGTTCCCGGCACCAACTGAATCTGGAAGTCCATATCACTAGTCGGTGGAAATCCGGGCAATTTCTCTGGGAATACGTCGGAGAAATCCTGAACCATAGAAATATCAACAATAGAGGCTTCTGCTCCCGCCATCTCGAAACAGATAATGTATACCTCTTCCCCTTGCTCATAAGCCTTGACAGCTTGTATAGATGATAATAGAAGATGGGAGACGGGTCTAATACCTTCGATGATGATGTTGGTGTCCCCATGCCTTAAGTTGATCCTTCTCGACGGGCAATCGATACAGGCGTGGTTCTAGTGCAACCAGGTCATGCCCAAGATCAGATCGAAGTCCAACATTCTCAAAATCGTTGTCGGTGCTTCGAATTTCTTTCCTCGAATTTCTGCCTCCATGTTACACTTGGCAGATGATAGTAGCTCTGATTCGTCTAGCAGACGCACCCTCCTGGTTACACCTATGAATCGGTCTATGTCTGCTAGTCCCTTCAAGAAGGCTTCTGATATAAACGAATGTGAAGCACCCGTATCGAATAATGTATGAGCGGGCTTGCCACTAGTTAGAACCCACCAACCTATTAGCTCATCTCAAAACCCATGTATTGAGATGAAGTGTGGCGGGGTACATGAACACAAAGGGGAGAAGTCTGCAGGAGGTGTTGGATTAACCCCAACCACAAGAAAGCGGGTATATTCCGCCACAAGGGGGCCCACCAGGGTCAACACCCAGACCTAGAATGCGATGGGGAAGCCAAATACACGTCCCACACACACGTGTCATGCTGGCTAATATAATCTCAACACACCCCCGTAGTAGGACAACCTGCTCTGATACCAAGTTAGAACCTGTCAACCCATTAGTTCATCTCAAAACCCAGGTATTGAGATGAAGTGTGGCAGGGTACATGAACACAAAGGGGAGAAGTCTGCAGGCGGTGTGGGATTAACCCCAACCACAGAACTGCGGGGATATTCCGCCACAAGGGGGCCCACCAGGGTCAACACCCAGACCTGGAACGCGATGGGGAAGCCAAATACGCGGTCCACACCACACGTGTCCTGCTGGCTTTTAATCTACACAGCTGACAAAGCCTATGTCTGGGGTTCTGTGTTCTACCGGTAAGGTTTGTGCCTTTCCCTTAATTTTTGGTAATCCTCCTCGGCCCTTGGCTCCCCCCCCCAAATCCCCCCCTCCCACCTCCAACCTCCCCCCGATTCCCCTC
>CM077157.1:53379675-53469121 GCA_039583875.1 Platanthera guangdongensis
ACCTTGGAAAGAAGTGGAGAGTGGGGAGAGCAAGGGAGAAGAGGAGGAATTCAGCTGCCGGTGGAGTTTTAGAGCCCGGAATCGCGTGTCGAGGCCAGATTCGTGGAGGCAAGGCCGTTGCGGTGCTTTTCATCCTGCTAGATTTCTATGGCTCCAAAGCGATCGTCAAGGGTAATGATCTTTCTTTCTTGGACATGTGTAGTCCTTGATTTGGCATATGCATGTGTTTCCCCCACCAAAAGGTGGCCTATTGAGGGATTCCCATGGGTTGATTCTGGAGATCCCCAAGATGTCTTGCATCTAGATCCGGAAATGTGTAGTATGGAATAGGCATACTATGTGAAGCTCATCTGGACAGGTTGGTCTGGATTGGTGATGTTTTCTTTTGCACACCGGAGAAGACTCCGCGTATAAATGAATATGTTTGCGGATTCGGCGGGTTGTGTCTGTGAAGGATAGTAACAAGAAGTACTAGAGTGAAAGTTCAGGAAAATACCCGCTAAGTGCTTGTGATGTATGCTATGAAAGACCAGTATTACTGGTACTGCAGATGGCTTCAGGGATTGTTGGATGGTTGAACCAGATAAGGTAGGGCTAGGGATGGAAAGTGAGTTATGTCGCTAATGCCAGGCAAGAGTGAGTGTCGCTGGCGATGGCTCCTAGCTAACCTGTGATTGTGAAGTCAGTCCTTCGGGGATGGTGTTGCTATTTGTGAGCTTTGTGAGCTCTTGAAAAGGCTTTGTGCTGAACGAACAAGGGGATACCAACCTGTGTTAGTCTAGTCATTGAACTAACAATACGAGCAACATGCAAGGGCTGAACTGTATTCGCATTTTGGTTGTCCGCCATCAGTGCCTGGGCGCCTGGCATTCGACAGAAACGTAGAATGAGAGTCTTGGGCCTGTGCACGCCATCTAGTAGCGATGTCATGGGGTGCTATGGGCCAAATCCCGGGTCGTTATAATAAAATGAGAGGCTTAGGCCTGCGCGTCGACTGGTAGCGATGTTATGGGGGCTACGGGCCAAATCCCGGGTCGTTATACCAAGACTAAAGTCTCCGGCTGAAAGCCGTGGAGCAAAATGCTCAAGTTTGTCGTTGGGCTTCGGGCCTTGAATGGAGGTGGGACCCTGGTTTTTCTGATACACCAAGAATTTGCCCTGAGTGCACGGAGCGTCGGGTCGCGTGGTCGACGTTTGTGATATATTGATTGTGCGTGAGTGCATATTGTGTGATATATATCTACTTGTAAAATGTTATGCCTATAGGGAAGGAATGTCACTGCCCCGGGTAAGGGGTAGGGTCATTATAAATTGGTCAGCTGAACGCTGACCATTGCTTTGTTTACCACCGTGCGGTGGATTTCCCCGTGCAGGTGCAGGAGAGCCGAGCGAAAAATAGGGGGTTGAAGCCCTTGTTGTTGATGCTGCTGCTATGCTGACCCGCGAAGGCCAAAGAAGATATTACTTTCATGTGTGGCCGACCTGCGTGCCGATGTATGAAAGTCATATGTATAAAGCATAACTGTAAGGCCATCATGCTAGACTTGTTGTGTATTTGGAGGACATTCTTTCGTGATGTTATAAATGCTGGTTTATATATTGTGGACATTCAGCTGGGTTGAGTTCAATCAATTTAAAAGCTTCCGCTAGAATGCTCTGTGTTAGGATGCGCAACTCTGATATTCACTGGTAACTTCGTCTCCTGTTTGTGGCATATGGTGTGGGGCCCCGGCCGGACCTTCTATTATATGTCATGTAACGGATTGTGGTGTTACATTTTGGTATCAGCTTGTCACGGTCTTCCCTTTCGAATTAGTGGTCGAATTCTTTTATGGGGTGGCGAACACGTGTAAGTGCGACCCACTATAACATTAATGAACTCAAGAATGTCCACCAAGGAATGCAAATACACCTGTTTGAGAAACCTGCGCGTTCCTATTTTGTTGTTATTGTTTGTGCAAGGTCGCTAATGTGTGTCTTGTCCACCTATAGGTGACTCATAGTGGTGCTGGGCAGTTTGAGCCCCAGCATTCTGATAAGAGTGCGGCACCAACTGAGGTGCCTCCACGTCCTCCTTCTGCGGAAACAGTATGCTTAGTTTCTGAGGCATTGTTTGCAATGATTCATGCACAACCTACTAGGCAGGCGCAACCCGCATTGGTGCCAGAATGGTTTGGTGTAAGGCCGAAACCTGTGGAGGCATGTTTGTAACGTCTCCCCTGTAATGACCGTATAATATGGGTCTGGCAGGGGCCCCACAACATACAGACGCCACAGCTTCAGTATTATAAAATGATATAGCTACCCAAACTCAAAACTAAAACACATCACAACAGAAAAAACCAAAGAAAAGAGATAGAAGTTATCCACGCCTACAAGAGTAACAAAATGGCCTTTAAGGCCTTACAACAAGAGTAAATCCAAATCAAACAATACATCAGTCCTGAAAGTGCATCAGCACCACCTAGTCTACTCTGCATGCCAAGCTGGTCACCAATAGCATCAAAAATACAATGTCATAAAGAGTAGAGCTACAACAAAAGTAACTTCATGAGGCTTAGGCCTTTCTGGCCGGTGAGCTAGCTCCTGCTTGCGATCCTTGCCCTGTAAAAATTATTAGTAACGTGGGTCAGCAAAGGCTGACCTCAAACTGTGTAACAAAAAACATCTCCTCCCGGCCGCCCCTAATGGACCCCGGGGTACTCCTCCAACCTGCAAGTTAGCACTTCGTATGCAATAATCATAAGCAAGAAAAGAAACTAAGGAAACAGGCTTGGATGTCTCAAACATCATATATGTTCTCTATTGTTGAGCATTTAATAATAAGGCCTACTATGCAACATGAATGCAAAACCCGGGCTTCACCCAAGGCACCCTACAGCGTATGCATCTAGCACAACATCACATCATTTGGGTACTCATCATTTCCCCATTGGCATAAAGCCGTAAACAAAAGGGGAAGCACAATCTCCCAATGGCATACAAGCCGCCACACGGAACTCTTGCCAAGGCCCCACCCGCTCACGGTCGCAGACCCGGGCTTGCCGGCAAACTCTGACTTCTCATGTTAGGATTCCGTCCAACACACTGACCGATTATAAGAACCCTCGCTGGACCCCACCCGCTCGTGGCCTCATTGCCAGGGCTTGTCCCATGCTCGGCATCCTCGTCAGTCTCACACAATGGGGACTAGTCTCGCCGGGACACTTTCCACACATGACTTGCACGTCACGGGATAGCTAGCTGACCACGGAGACACAGCCACGCCTTGGCACATCACAAACCAAGACATTTCCTTCATAATCCCTCATTCGTACTGCAGCGTTCCCGCGCATCAAGGAAAACATCTACCACTCATGCGGAGCTAACCTTGTTCACCAAGGAAACCATCTACCTCCATCGAGGAGCTAACATTGTCCACCAAGGAAACCATCTACCGACAATGAGGAGCTAACCTTGTCCGGTACCGGCCACACGTACTCATGCAAGTAAAAGGAAAAAACATCACAAACAACACGAACATCACAAACGGCCCCTAGCCGCAGCGGATTGCTACGAATCCTTAAACCTCGTATGCAACATCACTGAGTCTGACTAACGGTCGCGACTACGGCTTCACCCACCATGCCTAATCCACTAACGGAGCGGATCTCTAATGCAATAATCATGCCGAGGACGGACTCAATCGACCCGGAGGTTCCTCTTGAACCTTGGCGACCCAAACCCCTCTCATTTGAGTGTTTGGTGCCCAAAAACTAGAAAAGGAAAAGATGCTAAAACATGCATCCTAAAACCGAGAGGAGAAGTGTTGTTACCTTCCGACTCCTCTTCCTAGCCATGGAAAAAGTAGCCAGATGAAAACCTCCGCAACGATCTAGCCTCCATGGATCTGGACTCGGCTCGCGATTTGGAGTACCGAAGCCTCTCCAACAGCCGGATCTCTACTTCACCTTCTTCCTTGCTCTTCCCTCTCTCTAGAACTTTAGAAAGAGAACCACCCAAAAGAAAATGAGGGTTTCTAAGAGTCCAATCCCGTGTATATCCCATCAGGAACAACCCCCAGTCGTTGGATCCCAAAATAAAGAAACGAACGGCCTTGATTCGGGCCTGAAATGCTAAAACTGGGCCGAACACGGCCTGCAACAACCCCGTGTCCAGGGTCGTGTCCCCCATTCACTGTCAAAAATCGACGCGCCTGGAACAACACACGGGCATCTGACACGCCCGTGTTCGACCTGACACGCCCGTGTCCCAACTGACACGACCGCGTGGTCGGCCGCGTGCCTCCATCGACACAGCCCCGAAAACAACCCGAGAGTCACACGGGTACTGGACACGCTCGTGTCCTTGCCCGTATCTAACTCAACATGCCTGGGCTCCAGGCCGTGTTCACTGTCTCGACACTTCGTCGAGCGAAGTTCGTCGACTGCCTGACACGGCCTTGGACACGCCCGTGTCCTAGGCCGTGTGCCTTATCTCGACACATCATCGAGCGAAAATCGTCGACTCCCTGACACGGCCTTGGACACGCCCGTGTCCGAGGCCCTGTGCCTTGTCTCGACACATCGTCGAGCGAAATTCGTCGACTCCCCGGGCCGATCGTCGACACGGGTTCGACACGCCCTGAGACAAGCCCGTGTCTCAGGCCGTGTTCTCTGCTCGACGATCGTCGACTCCAAAATCGTCGACCTGACGACCAAAACGTCGACTGAAGCCTGACACGCCCTGGGACAAGCCCGTGTCCCAGGCCGTGTGCTCCCTGCCAGACACCAATTTTCCTTCTACAAATTTTGGGGTGTTACAACTCTCTCCCCCTTAAAAGAATTTCGTCCCGAAATTACAAAACAAAAGGGAAACAAACTTAAATGGTACCTGATTTGAAGAGCTCTGGATACTCTTCTAGCATGACTTGTTCTTGCTCCCAAGAGTGCTCCTCACGACCGCAGTTGTCCCATCGGACTTTCACAAGTTTAACCTCCTTATTCCGCAACTGCCGAGTCTCTGAATCCTCTATAGCAATTGGATGGACTCGAGTCCTCAAGTCTTCCTCTATCGGTACCGTTGCCGGTTCGATCACCACACTAGCCTCCACCAAGGCTTTCCTCAAGACGGAGACATGGAAGACGTCGTGCAATCCACTCAGCTCCGCGGACAACGCCAAATGGTAGGCTGCTTCTTCCACCCGTTCAACAACTTCAAAAGGGCTCAAAAACCTTGGACTCAACTTCTTGAGTCGGCGAATCCGTGAGACGCCTTTGAACGGCTTGATCTTCAAATAGACTCAATCACCTACCGCAAACTCCAACTTCCTGTGACTGGCATTAAAGTATTTTGCTTGCCAGTCTTGCGCCACCTTCATATGCTCTTGAATGGTCCGTACCAACTCACAAGCATCAGCCACCACCTCCTTTCCCAAAATTTTGGTGTCTCTCGCCTCTGTCCAAGACATCGGTGTTCGACACCGTCTCCCATACAAAGCTTCGTATGGCGTCATTTTTATACTTGCTTGATAACTATTATTGTATGCGAATTCTACCATGAAGAGGTGATCCTCTCACTTCTTGCCGAAGTCAAGAATGCACATTCTCAGCATATCCTCCATAGTACGGTTCGTTCTTTCGGTTTGCCCGTCAGTTTGAGGATGGAACGTCGTACTGAACTTTAGCTTCGTGCCCAAACTCTTCTGAACCAATCTCCAGTCCTTGGACGTAAACCGTCCATCTCGATCGCTGACTATGCTCTTAGGAATCCCATGCAGTCGCACAATGTTGCGAACATACAACTCCACCAGCTTCTCCACGCTGTCCTCCTTCCGATTTGGGATGAAGTGGGCCACCTTGGTTAAGCTATCCACGATCACCCAAATAGCATCATTACCCTGCTGCGACCTAGGCAAACCATGTACAAAATCCATGGAGATGTCATGAAATTTCCACTCAGGGATTGGAAGGGGCTTCAGGAACCCGCCCGACTTCTGACATTCGGCCTTCACCAAGGCGCAAGTTTGGCAACGATTCACATACAAAGCTACGTCTCGCTTCAGCCCCGACCACCAAAAGGATTTCTTCATATCCAAGTACATCTTTGTACTGTCCGGGTGAATGGAGAACTTTGTGAAGTGAGCCTCAAACATCAACTCCTCATGGAGTTTGCCGAACTACGGTACACACACCCTTCCATCCTTCCTCAGAACCCCATCAATCATCTCCCAGGCGCTGCTCTCGCCATTTTGAGCCTCCAACACATATGGTTGAAACTCCACATCCAACCGAGTCGCTTCCCGAATGCGATCGGACAAGTCATCCTGCATTTCAATCCAGTTCAACCGAGCCACGCTAGACTCGCCTTTTGCCACACATTCCAAACCAAGGGACTCCCATTCCCGTACCAACCGCTCATTATGAGCTTCGATCCAATTCCCTTGCCCCGAGTACTTCCTACTCAAGGCATCCGCCACCACATTGGCTTTACCTGGCGTATACTGAATCGCCACCTCGTAGTCTCCAAGAAACTCAACCCACCTGCATTGCCGCATGTTCAAGTCCTTTTGATCCAAGAGATACTTCAGGCTTTTATGATCCGTGAAGATATCCATCCTTGCACCATACACATAATGTCGCCATATTTTCAACGCAAAAATTACCGCCGCCAACTCCAAGTCATGGACGGGGTAATTCCTCTCATGAGGCTTCAGCTGTCTAGACCCAAAAGCTATCACCTTGCCATGTTGAACCAAAACGCAACCCAAACAGCATCCCGATGCGTCACTGAAGATCTGAAATCCTTCGGTCCCTTGCGGTAGACTAGGATTGGAGCCATCATCAGTCTCTCCTTCAGTGCCTCAAATGCTTGACTACACTCTTGAGTCCACACAAACTTATGATCTTTACGAGTGAGTGAGGTGAGAGGTAGAACTATCCGCGAAAAATTCTCCACGAATCTCCTATAGTACCCGGCTAGTCCAAGAAAACTTCGGACTTCCGCCACGGTCCTCAAAACCGGCCAATCTCTGATGGCTTCCACTTTTGTTGGATCCACTGCCACCCCATCCCCACTAATCACATGGCCCAAAAATGCCACCTTCGCTAACCAGAACTCGCACTTTGAGAACTTTGCATACAGCTGATTCTCACTCAACACTTGCAAGACCACTCTCAAGTGAGTCTCATTCTCCACTTCCGATTTGGAATACACCAAGATGTCATCAATGAAGACAACCACAAAAGAATCCAAGTATTCCCGAAATACTCGATTCATCAGATCCATGAACACAGATGGCGCGTTCGTCAGCCCGAACGGCATCACCGTAAACTCAAAGTGTCCGTACCTCGTACCAAAGGCAGTCTTGGGGATGTCCTCGTCCCGAATTCGCAACTGATAATAGCTTGACTTCAAATCCAATTTTGAGTACACCACCGACCCCACCAACTGGTCGAACAAGTCGTCTATCCGAGGAATCAGATACTTATTCTTAACGGTCAGTTTATTCAGCTCTCGGTAGTCTATGCACAGCCGCATACTACCGTCTTTCTTCTTTACAAACAACATCGGCACGCTCCACGACGAAGAACTGGGTCTAATATACCCTTGCTCCAACAGTTCCTGTAACTGTACTTTAAGTTCAGCCAACTCCTTTGGTGCCATCCTAAACGGAGGACGTGACACCGGCCTAGCCTCCGGCACTAACTCGATCGAGAAGTCGATCTCCCGCCGAGGAGGCGCTCCAAGAAGTTCATCCGGAAATACATCCTTGAACTCTGCCACTACGGGAACTTCCTCAATAGACAACTGGGAGAGATGAACTTCCAATAACGCTACCAGCGCTACACCACCCTGGTTAACCGCCCGCACCAATTGAATGGCCGAAATCAGGGAATAGGCCACTCCACAAAGGCCCTCAAATTTGAATTCCGCCTACCCTTTGCTCTTTAGGGTCACTACCTTAGATAGGCAATCAATACTGGCGCGCTGCTCTGCAAGCCAGTCCATGCCCAAAATGACATCGAACTCAACCAACGGTAAAACCACTGCTACTAAAACGAAGTCAACTCCGTCCAGCTCCCAACAGATGCGTCCTTTGGCCCCGGTGGTCATGGATGACCCATTAGGCATGCGCACTTTAAGCTCCGCGTCCACCGAGAAAGACTCAATTCCTATTCTCCGGATGAAGCTCTCCGCAAGAAAGGAGTGCGATGCTCCCGTATCGAACAATACCCTAGCGAGGTATCCGGAAACTAATACGAAGCCTACAACATAGACATCACACATAAAAGTCTAAAAGTATGAAGCACAAAATTAAACTCAAATTTCCTCATACCTGTCACCACATCGGTTTGACGGATCGCTTCCTGGTGTCCAAGGTTGTAGGCCCTTGGTTGCACCGGTTGGAACCGAGAAGCGCTTGACTCCGCCATCTTCCCTTTATCCGCGGCACTGGGGCCAGAGCGCACAGTCTGCTCCTGCCTTGCCTCTTGCTCCGCTCCTCCTTGAGGACAAACATGAGCTATGTGCCCCACCTTACCGCAGTTGTAGCATGTCGGCGGTCCCCTAGAGTGAGAACCTCCAGGCGTCCACTTACTCTTCTCATCGGACCTGGAAGTGTGAGGCTTTTTCCTCCACCTACTCCTTTCAGACTTTCCTTGGGGTTGGGGAGGCTTCCCTTCCCCTTATTTGGTAGTGAACCACATTGGCTTTACCCGGCGTATACTGAATCGCCACCTCGTAGTCTCCAAGAAACTCAACCCACCTGCATTGCCGCATGTTCAAGTCCTTTTGATCCAAGAGATACTTCAGGCTTTTATGATCCGTGAAGATATCCACCCTTGCACCATACACATAATGCCGCCATATTTTCAATACAAGCATCCGCCACCACATTGGCTTTACCTGGCGTATACTGAATCGCCACCTCGTAGTATCCAAGAAACTCAACCCACCTGCATTGCCGCATGTTCAAGTCCTTTTGATCCAAGAGATACTTCAGGCTTTTATGATCCGTGAAAATATCCACCCTTGCACCATACACATAATGTCGCCATATTTTCAACGCAAAAATTACCGCCGCCAACTCCAAGTCATGGACGGGGTAATTCCTCTCATGAGGCTTCAGCTGTCTAGACCCAAAAGCTATCACCTTGCCATGTTGCACCAAAACGCAACCCAAACCGCATCCTGATGTGTCACTGAAGATCTGAAATTCCTCGGTCTCTTGCGGTAGACTTAGGATTGGAGCCATCATCAGTCTCTCCTTCAGTGCCTCAAATGCTTGACTGCACTCTTGAGTCCACACAAACTTATGATCTTTACGAGTGAGTGAGGTGAGGGGTAGAGCTATCTGCGAAAAATTCTCCACGAATCTCCTATAGTACCCGACTAGTCCAAGAAAACTTCGGACTTCCGCCACGGTCCTCAAAACCGGCCAATCTCTGATGGCTTCCACTTTTGTTGGATCCACTGCCACCCCATCCCCACTAATCACATGGCCCAAAAATGCCACCTTCGCTAACCAGAACTCGCACTTTGAGAACTTTGCATACAGCTGATTCTCACTCAACACTTGCAAGACCACTCTCAAGTGAGTCTCATGCTCCACTTCCGATTTGGAATACACCAAGATGTCATCAATGAAGACAACCACAAAAGAATCCAAGTATTCCCGAAATACTCGATTCATCAGATCCATGAACACAGATGGCGCGTTCGTCAGCCCGAACGGCATCACCGTAAACTCAAAGTGTCCGTACCTCGTACCAAAGGCAGTCTTGGGGATGTCCTCGTCCTGAATTCGCAACTGATAATAGCCTGACTTCAAATCCAATTTTGAGTACACCACCGACCCCACCAACTGGTCGAACAAGTCGTCTATCCGAGGAATCAGATACTTATTCTTAACGGTCAGTTTATTCAGCTCTCAGTAGTCTATGTACAACCGCATACTACCGTCTTTCTTCTTTACAAACAACATCGGCGCGCTCCACAGTGAAGAACTGGGTCTAATATACCCTTGCTCCAACAGTTCCTGTAACTGTACTTTGAGTTCAGCCAACTCCTTTGGTGCCATGCTAAACGGAGGACGTGACACCGGCCTAGCCTCCGGCACTAACTCGATCGAGAAGTCGATCTCCCGCCGAGGAGGCGCTCCAGGAAGTTCATCCGGAAACACATCCTTGAACTCTGCCACTACGGGAACTTCCTCAATAGACAACTGGGAGAGATGAACCTCCAATAACGCTACCAGTGCTACACCACCCTGGTTAACCTCCCACACCAATTGAATGGCCGAAATCAGGGAATAGGCCACTCCACAAAGGCCCTCAAATTTGACTTCCGCCTGCCCTTTGCTCTTTAGGGTCACTACCTTAGATAGGCAATCAATACTGGCGCGCTGCTCTGCAAGCCAGTCCATGCCCAAAATGACATCGAACTCAACCAACGGTAAAACCGCTGCTACCAAAACAAAGTCAACTCCGTCCAGCTCCCAACAGATGCGCCCTTTGGCCCCGGTGGTCATGGATGACCCATTAGGCATGCGCACTTTCAGCTCCGCGTCCACCGAGAAAGACTCAATTCCTATTCTCCGGATGAAGCTCTCCGCAAGAAAGGAGTGCGATGCTCCCGTATCGAACAATACCCTAGCAAGGTATCCTGAAACTAATACGAAGCCTATAACATAGACATCACACATAAAAGTCTAAAAGTATGAAGCACAAAATTAAACTCAAATTTCCTCATACCTGTCACCACATCGGTTTGGCGGATCGCTTCCTGCTGTCCAAGGTTGTAGGCCCTTGGTTGCACCGGTTGGAACCGAGAAGCGCTTGACTCCGCCATCTTCCCTTTATCTGCGGCACTGGGGCCGGAGCGCACAGTCTGCTCCTGTCTTGCCTCTTGCTCCGCTCCTCCTTGAGGACAAACATGAGCTATATGCCCCACCTTACCGCAATTGTAGCATGTCGGCGGTCCCCTAGAGTGAGAACCTCCAGGCATCCACTTACTCTTCTCACCGGACCTGGAAGTGTGAGGCTTTTTCCTCCACCTACTCCATTCATACTTTCCTTGGGGTTGGGGAGGCTTCACTTCCCCTTATTTGGGAGTGAAACCACATTGGCTTTACCTGGTGTATACTGAATCGCCACCTCGTAGTCTCCAAGAAACTCAACCCACCTGCATTGCCGCATGTTCAAGTCCTTTTGATCCAAGAGATACTTCAGGCTTTTATGATCCGTGAAGATATCCACCCTTGCACCATACACATAATGTCGCCATATTTTCAATACAAGAATCCGCCACCACATTGGCTTTACCTGGCGTATACTGAATCGCCACCTCGTAGTCTCCAAGAAACTCAACCCACCTGCATTGCCGCATGTTCAAGTCCTTTTGATCCAAGAGATACTTCAGGATTTTATGATCCGTGAAGATATCCACCCTTGCACCATACACATAATGTCGCCATATTTTCAACGCAAAAATTACCGCCTCCAACTCCAAGTCATGGACGGGGTAATTCCTCTCATGAGGCTTCAGCTGTCTAGACCCAAAAGCTATCACCTTGCCATGTTGCGCCAAAACGCAACCCAAACCGCATCCCGATGCGTCACTGAAGATCTGAAATCCCTCGGTCCCTTGCGGTAGACTTAGGATTGGAGCCATCATCAGTCTCTCCTTCAGTGCCTCAAATGCTTGACTGCACTCTTGAGTCCACACAAACTTATGATCTTTATGAGTGAGTGAGGTGAGGGGTAGAGCTATCCGCGAAAAATTCTCCACGAATCTCCTATAGTACCCGGCTAGTCCAAGAAAACTTCGGACTTCTGCCACGGTCCTCAAAACCGGCCAATCTCTGATGGCTTCCACTTTTGTTGGATCCACTGCCACCCCATCCCCACTAATCACATGGCCCAAAAATGCCACCTTCGCTAACCAGAATTCGCACTTTGAGAACTTTTCATACAGCTGATTCTCACTCAACACTTGCAAGACCACTCTCAAGTGAGTCTCATGCTCCACTTCCGATTTGTAATACACCAAGATGTCATCAATGAAGACAACCACAAAAGAATCCGAGTATTCCCGAAATACTCAATTCATCAGATCCATGAACACAGATGGCGCGTTCGTCAGCCCGAACGGCATCACCGTAAACTCAAAGTGTCCGTACCTCGTACCAAAGGCAGTCTTGGGGATGTCCTCGTCCCGAATTCGCAACTGATAATAGCCTGAATTCAAATCCAATTTTGAGTACACCACCGACCCCACCAACTGGTCAAACAAGTCGTCTATCCGAGGAATCAGATACTTATTCTTAACGGTCAGTTTATTCAGCTCTCGGTAGTCTATGCACAGCCGCATACTACCGTCTTTCTTCTTTACAAACAACATCGGCGCGCTCCACGGCGAAGAACTGGGTCTAATATACCCTTGCTCCAACAGTTCCTGTAACTGTACTTTGAGTTCAGCCAACTCCTTTGGTGCCATCCTAAACGAAGGACGTTACACCGGCCTAGCCTCCGGCACTAACTCGATCGAGAAGTCGATCTCCCGCCGAGGAGGCGCTCCAGGAAGTTCATTCGGAAACACATCCTCGAACTCTGCCACTACGGGAACATCCTCAATAGACAACTGGGAGAGATGAACCTCCAATAACGCTACCAGTGCTACACCACCCTGGTTAACCGCCCGCACCAATTGGATGGCCGAAATTAGGGAATAGGCCACTCCACAAAGGCCCTCAAATTTGACTTCCGCCTGCCCTTTGCTCTTTAGGGTCACTACCTTAGATAGGCAATCAATACTGGCACGCTGCTCTGCAAGCCAGTCCATGCCCAAAATGACATCGAACTCAACCAACGGTAAAACCGCTGCTACCAAAACGAAGTCAACTCCGTCCAGCTCCCAACAGATGGGCCCTTTGGCCCCGGTGGTCATGGATGACCCATTAGGCATGCACACTTTCAGCTCCGCGTCTGCCGAGAAAGACTCAATTCCTATTCTCCGGATGAAGCTCTCCGCAAGAAAGGAGTGCGATGCTCCCGTATCGAACAATACCCTAGCGAGGTATCCAGAAACTAATACGAAGCCTACAACATAGACATCACACATAAAAGTCTAAAAGTATGAAACACAAAATTAAACTCAAATTTCCTCATACCTGTCACCACATCGGTTTGGCGGATCGCTTCCTGCTGTCCAAGGTTGTAGGCCCTTGGTTGCACCGGTTGGAACCGAGAAGCGCTTGACTCCGCCATCTTCCCTTTATCTGGGGCACTGGGGCCGGAGCGCACAGTCTGCTCTTGCCTTGCCTCTTGCTCCGCTCCTCCTTGAGGACAAACATGAGCTATGTGCCCCACCTTACCGCAGTTGTAGCATGTCGGCGGTCCCCTAGAGTGAGAACCTCCAGGCGTCCACTTACTCTTCTCACCGGACCTGGAAGTGTGAGGCTTTTTCCTCCACCTACTCCATTCAGACTTTCCTTGGGGTTGGGGAGGCTTCCCTTCCCCTTATTTGGGAGTGAAACCCTTACGACGTTGGGTTCGCTCCAGATCACTCTCCAATATCCTGGCAGCCTCAACTAGCTCATTAAAACCAGCTCTCTTCATGGAAATGAGGGGTTGCCTCAGATTCTCCCTCATCCCTTGATAGAAGAGGTTATCCCTCCCTACATCATCTGCCATCGTCGTTTCCGCGTAAAGACCCAAACCGGTGAACTCCTGCACATACTCGTCCACCATCTTGTCTCGCTGCATTAAGTGCATAAACTGCCTCTGAAGGACCAACCGTGTAGAAACGGGAATGTACCTCTTTAGAAAAGCATCCCCAAATTCCTTCATTGACGGGGTGCGTCCAGGGAACTGGCAGTCACTATGGCTCATCCACCACAACTTGGCATCTCCTTCCAACATGAACGCCGCATACTCAGATTTCTTTTCTTCTGGCGTCTCTGCCGCCCTCAAAAGCTCTTGAATTCGAACCCACCAATCCTCCGCATCCGTTGGCGTACCAACTCCCTTGAACGACGGGGGATGGAAAGTCAGGAAATACTTCATGTGCCGGTCCCCATGTCCGACAACCACCCTTTCCGCCAAAGGCTCCACTCGCCTGACTTCTCCGCCTGGCACGGCCGTCGCCGTGTCCGGTGTAGCAGGGGTTGCTACCTAAGCTGCCGATGCGGCTTGGGCTGCCACCATCGCTTCTGCAAGCATGCGACAGAAGTCGGCCGGGTTTACACCCGTGCCCAAAAGACCTGGAGTAGTGGCACTGCTCGCCGAAAGTTCTTCTCTTGCTCTCGACGTACCCGCCTCATTGCTTGCACTCTTCAAGAAAACAAGAAACAAGGGATCAGTCTCTAATCTCAAGACTTAAATATAAGGACACTCATGGTCCCGCATTACTCTTATGTGGATAACTTCTCTACGCACTGACCTTGAATCTAACCTCCCTCTGATACCAAATTGTAACGCCTCCCCTGTAATGACCGTATAATATGGGTCCGGCTGGGGCCCCACAACATACAGACGCCACAACTTCAGTATTATAAAATGATATAGCTACCCAAACTCAAAACTCAAAACACATCACAGCGGAAACAACCAAAGAGACTAGAAGTTTTCCACGCCTATAAGAGTAACAAAATGGCCTTAAGGCCTTACAACAAGAGTAAATCCAAACTCAAACAATACATCAGTCCTGAAAGTGCATCAACACACCTAGTCTACCTCGGCATGCAAGCCGTTCACCAATGGCATCAAAACATACAATGTCATAAAGAGTAGAGCTACAGCAAAAGTAAGACTTCATGAGGCTTAGGCCTTTCTGGCCGGCGAGCTAGCTCCTGCTTGCGATCCTTGCCCAGTAAAAATTATTAGTAACGTGGGTCAGCAAAGGCTAACCTCAAACTGTGTAACAAACACTTCTCCTCCCGGCCGCCCCTAACGGACCCCGGGGTACTCCTCCAACCTGCAAGTTAGCACTTTGTATGCAATAATCATAAGCAAGAAAAGAAACTAAGGAAACAGGCTTGGATGTCTCAAACATCATACATGTTCTCTATTGTTGAGCATTTAATAATAGGGTCTACCATGCAACATGAATACAACACCCGGGCTTCACCCAAGGCACCCTACAACGTATGCATCTAGCACAACATCACATCATTTGGGTACTCATCATTTCTCCATTGGCATAAAGCCACAAACAAAAGGGGAACCACAATCCCCCAATGGCATACAAGCCGCCACACGGAACTCTTGCCAAGGCCCCACCCGCTCATGGTCGCAGACCCGGGCTTGCCGGCAAACTCTGACTTCTCATGTCAGGATTCCGTCCAACACACTGACCGATTCTAAGGACCCTCGCTGGACCCCACCCGCTCATAGCCTCATTGCCCGGGCTTATCCCATGCTCGACGTCCTCATCAGTCTCACATAAAGGGGACTAGTCTCGCCGGGACACTTTACACACATGACTTGCACGTCACGGGATAGCCAGCCGACCACGGAGACACAGCCACGCCTTGGCACATCACAAACCAAGACATTTCCTCCATAATCCCTCATTCGTACTGCAGCGTTCCCTCGCATCAAGGAAAACATCTACCACTCATGCGGAGCTAACCTTGTTCACCAAGGAAACCATCTACCTCCATCGAGGAGCTAAACTTGTCCACCAAGGAAACCATCTACCGCCAATGAGGAGCTAACCTTGTCCGGTACCGGCCGCACGTACTCATGCAAGTAAAAGGGAAGAACATCACAAATAACACGAACATCACAAACTGCCCCTAGCCGCAGCAGATTGCTACGAATCCTTAAACCTCGTATGTAACATCACCGAGTCGGACTAACGGTCGCGACTACGACTTTACCCACCATGCCTAATCCACTAACAGAGCGGATCTCTAATGCAATAATCATGCCGAGGACGGACTCAATCGACCCGGAGGTTCCTCTTGAACCTTGGCGACCCAAACCCCTCTCAATTGAGTGTTTGGTGCCCAAAAACTAGAAAAGAAAAAGATGCTAAAACATGCATCCTAAAACCGAGAGGAGAAGTGTCGTTACCTTCCGACTCCTCTTCCTAGCCATGGAAAAAATAGCCGGATGAAAACCTCCGCAATGATCTAGCCTCCACGGATCTGGACTCGGCTCGCGATTTGGAGTACCGAAGCCTCTCCAACAGCCGGATCTCTACTTCACCTTCTTCCTTGCTCTCCCCTCTCTCTAGAACTTTAGAAAGAGAACCACCCAAAATAAAATGAGGGTTTCTAAGGGTCCAATCCCGTGTATATCCCATCAAGAACAACCCCCAGTCGTTGGATCCCAAAAAAAAGAAACGAACGGACTTGATGCGGGTCTGAAATGCTAAAACTGGGCCGAACACGGCCTGCGACACGCACGTGTCCAGGGCCGTGTCCCCCATTCGCCGTCAAGAATCGACGCGCCTGGAACAACACACGGGCATCCGACACGCCCGTGTTCGACCTGACACGCCCGTGTCCCAACTGACACGGCCATGTGGTCGGCCGTGTGCCTCCATCGACACAGCCCCGAAAACAACCCGAGAGTCACACGGGTACTGGACACGCCCGTGTCCTTGCCCGTGTCTAACTCAACACGCCTGGGCTCTAGGCCGTGTTCACTGTCTCGACACTTCGTCGAGAGAAGTTTGTCGACTGCTTGACATGGCCTTGGACACGCCCGTGTCCTAGGCCGTGTGCCTTATCTCGACACATCGTCGAGCGAAAATCGTCGACTCCCTGACATGGCCTTGGACACCCCCATGTCCTAGGTCGTGTGCCTTGTCTCGACACATCGTCAAGCAAAATTCGTCGACTCCCCGGGCCGATCGTCGAAACGGGCTCGACACGCCCTGAGACACGCCCGTATCTCAGGCCGTGTTCTCTGCTCGACGATAGTCGACTCCAAAATCGTCGACCTCACGACCAAAACGTCGACTGGAGCCTGACACTCCCTGGGACACGCCCGTGTCCCAGACCGTGTTCTCCCTACCAGACACCAATTTTCCTTCTACAAATTTTGGGGTGTTACAACTCTCTCCCCCTTAAAAGAATTTCGTCCCGAAATTACAAAACAAAAGGGAAACAAACTTAAATGGTACCTGATTTGAAGAGCTCTGGATACTCTTCTAGCATGGCTTGTTCTCGCTCCCAAGAGTGCTCCTCACGACCGCAGTTGTCCCATCAGACGTTCACGAGTTTAACCTCTTTATTCCGCAACTGCCGGGTCTCCGAATCCTCTATAGCAATTGGACGAACTCGCATCCTCAAGTCTTCCTCTATCGGTACCGATGCCGGTTCGATAACCACACTAGCCTCCACCAAGGCTTTTCTCAAGACGGAGACATGGAAGACGTCATGCAATCCACTCAGCTCCACGGACTACGCCAACCGGTAGGCTGCTTCTCCCACCCGTTCAACAACTTCAAAAGGCCCCAAAAACCTTGGACTCAACTTCTTGAGTCGGCGAATCCATGAGACGCCTTTGAATGGCTTGATCTTCAAATAGACCCAATCACCTACCGCAAACTCCAACTTCCTATGACGGGCATTAAAGTATTTTGCTTGCCGGTCTTGCGCCACCTTCATACGCTCTTGAATGGTCCGTACCAACTCACAAGCGTCAGCCACCACCTCCTTTCCCAAAATTTTGGTGTCTCCCGCCTCCGTCCAAGACATCGGTGTTCGACACCGTCTCCCATACAAAGCTTCGTATGGCGCCATTTTTATACTTGCTTGATAACTGTTATTATATGTGAATTCTACCATGAAGAGGTGATCCTCCCACTTCTTCCCGAAGTCAAGAATGCACATTCTCAGCATATCCTTCATAGTACGGTTCGTTCTTTCGGTTTGCCCGTCAGTTTGAGGATGGAATGTCGTACTGAACTTTAGCTTCGTGCCAAAACTCTTCTGAACCAATCTCCAGTCCTTGGATGTAAACCGTCCATCTCGATCGCTGACTATGCTCTTAGGAATCCCATGCAGTCGCACAATGTTGCGAACATACAACTCCACCAGCTTCTCCACGCCGTCCTCCTTCCGATTTGGGATGAAGTGGGCCACCTTGGTTAAGCGATCCACGATCACCCAAATAGCATCATTACCCTGCTGCGACCTAGGCAAACTGTGTACAAAATCCATGGAGATGTCATCAAATTTCCACTCAGGGATTGGAAGGGGCTTCAGGAACCCGCCCGGCTTCTGACATTCGGCCTTCACCAAGGCGCAAGTTTGGCAACGATTCACATACAAAGCTACGTCCCGCTTCAGCCCGGGCCACCAAAAGAATTTCTTCATATCCAAGTACATATTTGTACTACCCGGGTGAATGAAGAACTTTGTGAAGTGAGCATCAAACATCAACTCCTCACGGAGTTTGCCGAACTACGGTACACACACCCTTCCGTCCTTCCTCAGAATCCCATCAATGATCTCCCAGGCGCTGCTCTCGCCCTTTTGAGCCTCCAACACATATGGTTGAAACTCCACATCCAACCGAGTTGCTTCCCAATTGCGATCGGACAAGTCGTTTTGCATTTCAATTCAGTTCAACCGAGCCACGCTGGACTCTCCTTTCTCCACACATTCCAAACCAAGGACTCCCATTCCCGTACCAACCACTCATCATGAGCTTCGATCCAATTCCCTTGCCCCGAGTACTTCCTACTCAAGGCATCCGCCACCACATTGGCTTTACCTGGCGTATACTGAATCACCACCTCGTAGTCTCCAAGAAACTCAACCCACCTGCGTTGTCGCATGTTCAAGTCCTTTTGATCCAAGAGATACTTCAGGCCTTTATGATCCGTGAAGATCTCCACCCTTGCACCATACACATAATGTCGCCATAATTTTAACGCAAAAATTACCGCCGCCAACTCCAAGTCATGGACGGGGTAATTCCTCTCATGAGGCTTCAGCTGTCTAGACCCAAAAGCTATCACCTTGCCATGTTGCACCAAAACGCAACCCAAACCGCATCTCGATGCATCACTGAAGATCTGAAATCCCTCGGTCCCTTGCGGTAGACTTAGGATTGGAGCCATCATCAGTCTCTCCTTCAGTGCCTCAAATGCTTGACTGCACTCTTGAGTCCACACAAACTTATGATCTTTACGAGTGAGTGAGGTGAGGGGTAGAGCTATCCGCAAAAAATTCTCCACGAATCTCCTATAGTACCCGGCTAGTCCAAGAAAACTTCGGACTTCCGCCACGGTCCTCAAAACCGGCCAATCTATGATGGCTTCCACTTTTGTTGGATCCGCTGCCACCCCATCCCCACTAATCACATGGCCCAAAAATGCCACATTCGCTAACCAGAACTCGCACTTCGATAACTTTGCATACAACTGATTCTCCCTCAACACTTGCAAGACCACTCTCAAGTGAGTCTCATGCTCCACTTTCGATTTGGAATACACCAAGATGTCATCAATGAAGACAACCACAAAAGAATCCAAGTATTACCGAAATACTCGATTCATCAGGTCCATGAACACAGATGGCGCGTTCGTCAGCCCGAACGGCATCACCGTAAACTCAAAGTGTCCGTACCTCGTACCAAAGGCAGTCTTGGGGATGTCCTCGTCCCGAATTCGCAACTGATAATAGCCTGACTTCAAATCCAATTTTTAGTACACCACCGACCCCACCAATTGGTCGAACAAGTCGTCTATCCGAGGAATCAGATACTTATTCTTAACGGTCAGTTTATTCACCTCTCGTTAGTCTATGCACAGCCGCATACTACCATATTTCTTCTTTACAAACAACACCAGCGCGCTCCACGGCGAAGAACTGGGTCTAATATACCCTTGCTCCAACAGTTCCTGTAACTGTACTTTGAGTTCAGCCAACTCCTTTGGTGCCATCCTAAATGGAGGACGTGACACCGGCCTAGCCTCCGGCACTAACTCGATCGAGAAGTCGATCTCCCGCCGAGGAGGCGCTCCAGGAAGTTCATCCGGAAACACATCCTTGAACTCTGCCACTACGGGCACTTCCTCAATAGACAACTAGAAGAGGCGAACCTCCAATAACGCTACCAACGCTACACCACCCTGGTTAACCACCTGCACTAATTGCATGGCCGAAATCAGGGAATAGGCCACTCCACAAAGGCCCTCAAATTTGACTTCTGCCTGCCCTTTGCTCTTTAGGGTCACTATCTTAGATAGGCAATCAATACTGGCGCGCCGCTCTGCAAGCCAGTCCATGCCCAAAATGATATCGAACTCAACCAACGGTAAAACCGCTGCTACCAAAACGAAGTCAACTCCGTCCATCTCCCAACAGATGCTCCCTTTGGCCCCGGTGGTCATGGATGACCCATTAGGCATGCACACTTTCAGCTCCGCGTCCGCCAAGAAAGACTCAATTCCTATTCTCTTGATGAAGCTCTCCGCGAGAAAGGAGTGCGATGCTCCCGTATCGAACAATACCCTAGCGGGGTATCCAGAAACTAATACGAAGCCTACAACATAGACATCACACATAAAAGTCTAAAAGTATGAAGCAAAAAATTAAACTCAAATTTAATCATACCTGCCACCACATCGGTTTGGCAGATCGCTTCCTGCTGTCCAAGGTTGTAGGCCCTTGATTGCACCGATTGGAACCGAGAAGCGCTTGACTCCACCATCTTCCCTTTCTCTGCGGCACTGGGGCCGGAGCGCACAGTCTGCTCCTGCCTTGCCTCTTGCTCCGCTCCTCCTTGAGGACAAACACGAGCTATGTGCCCCACCTTACCGTAGTTGTAGCACGTAGGCGGTCCCCTAGAGTGAGAACCTCCAGGCGTCCACTTGCTCTTCTCACCGGACCTGGAAGTGTGAGGCTTTTTCCTCCACCTACTCCATTCAGACTTTCCTTGGGGTTGGGGAGGCTTCCCTTCCCATTGTTTGGGAGTAAAACCGTTACGACGTTGGGTTCACTCCAGATCACTCTCCAATATCCTGGCAGCCTCAACTATCTCATTAAAACCAGCTCTCTTCATGGAAATGAGGGGTTGCCTCAGATTCTCCCTCAGCCCCTGATAGAAGAGGTTATCCCTCTCTACATCATCTGCCATCGTCGTTCCCGCATAACGACCCAAACGGGTGAACTCCTGCACATACTCGTCCACCGTCTTGTCTCGCTACATTAAGTGCAGAAACTGCCTTTGAAGGGCCAACCGTGTAGAAACGGGAATGCACCTCTTTAGAAAAGCATCCCCAAATTCCTCCATCGATGGGGTGCGTCCAGGGAACTGGCGGCCGCTATGGTTCACCCACCACAACTTGGCGTCTCCTTCCAACATGAATGCCGCATACTCAGATTTCTTTTCTTCTGGCGTCTCTGCCGCCCTCAAAAGCTCTTGAATTCGAACCCACCAATCCTCCGCATCCGTTGGCGTACCAACTCCCTTGAACGACGAGGGATGAAAACTCGGGAAATACTTCATGTGCCGGTCCCCATATCCGACAACCACCCTTTCCGCCAAAGGCTCCACTAGCCTGGCTTCTCCGCCTGGCACGGTCGTCGCCGTGTCCTGTATAGCAGGGGTTGCTACCTGAGCTGCCGCTGCGGCTTGGGCTGCCACCATCGCTTCTGCAAGCATGCGGCAGAAGTCGGCCGGGTTTACACCCGTGCCCAAAAGACCTGGAGCAGTGACACTGCTCGCCGAAAGTTCTTCTCTTGCTCTCGACGTACCCGCCTCGTTGCTTGCACTCTTCAAGAAAACAAGAAACAAGGGATCAATCTCTAATCTCAAGACTTAAACATAAGGACACTCATGGTCCCGCATTACTCTTATGTGGATAACTTCTCTACGCACTGACCTTGAATCTAACCTCCCTCTGATACCAAATTGTAACGCCTCCCCTGTAATGACTGTATAATATGGGCCCCGCCGGGGCCCCACAACATTCAGACGCCACAGCTTCAGTATTATAAAATGATATAGCTACCCAAACTCAAAACTCAAAACACATCACAGCGGAAACAACCAAAGAGACTAGAAGTTATCCACGCCTACAAGAGTAACAAAATGGCCTTAAGGCCTTACAACAAGAGTAAATCCAAACTCAAACAATACATTAGTCCTGAAAGTGCATCAGCACACCTAGTCTACCTCGGCATGCAAGCCGGTCACCAATGGCATCAAAACATACAATGTCATAAAGAGTAGAGCTACAGCAAAAGTAACACTTCATGAGGCTTAAACCTTTCTGGCCGGCGAGCTAGCTCCTGCTTGCGATCCTTGCCCTGTAAAAATTATTTGTAACGTGGGTCAGCAAAGACTGACCTCAAACTGTGTAACAAAAACATCTCCTCCCGGCCCCCCTAACGGACCCCGGGGTACTCCTCCAACCTACAAGTTAGCACTTCGTATACAATAATCATAAGCAAGAAAAGAAACTAAGGAAACAGCCTTGGATGTCTCAAACATCATACATGTTCTTTATTGTTGAGCATTTAATAATAGGGCCTACTATACAACATGAATGCAACACCCGGGCTTCACCCAAGGCACCCTACAGCGTATGCATCTAGCACAACATCACATCATTTGGGTACTCATCATTTCCCCATTGGCATAAAGCCGCAAACAAAAGGGGAACCACAATCCCCCAATGACATACAAGCCGCCACACGGAACTCTTGCCAAGGCCCCACCCGCTCACGGTCGCAGACCCAGGCTTGCCGGCAAACTCTGACTTCTCATGTCAGGATTCCGTCCAATACACTGACCGATTCTAAGGACCCTCGCTGGACCCCACCCGCTCATGGCCTCATTGCTCGGGCTTGTCCCATGCTCGACGTCCTCATCAGTCTCACATAAAGGGGACTAGTCTCGCCGGGACACTTTGCACACATGACTTGCACGCCCTGGGACACATCATCGAGCAAAAATCGTCGACTCCCTGACACGGCCTTGGACACGCCCGTGTCCTAGGCCGTGTGCCTTGTCTCGATACATCGTCGAGCGAAATTCGTCGACTCCCCGGGCCGATCGTCGACACGGGCTCGACACGCCCTGAGACACGCCCGTGTCTCAGGCCGTGTTCTCTGCTCGACGATCGTCGACTACAAAATCGTCGACCTCACGACCAAAACGTCGACTGGAGCCTGACACGCCCTGGGACACGCCCGTGTCCCAGGCCGTGTGCTCCCTGCTAGACACCAATTTTCCTTCTACAAAGTTTGGGGTGTTACACTGTTGATCCTTGGGCAGCTGAATGACATTTGAAGCAGTTTATGAGCTTCAATCCTCCTACATTTATGGGCGTGGGATCCACAACGCAGGCAGAAGATTGGTTGTCGCGCGTCAAGCGAATATTGACGGCGATAAGGACGGAGGAAACTCAGACGGTCACCTTAGCCATCTTCTTGTTGGAAGGAGAGGCTCGGCTATGGTGGGATGAGATAGAGCTACACCACTTAGCGGGCAGACAACTAACAGAAGTTTCGATTGAGGAATTTTCGCAACTTTTCTTGGCAAAACACTTGCCAGTGGCATAACGCATTGCTATGGAAAATGAGTTCCAGTGTCTAACTCAGGGAGTGAGTAGTGTCGATACCTACTTGCATGAGTTTACGCGATTGGGATGCTATGTGGGGTCTATCTTCGCTGATGAACAACGAAAAACCAATCGGTTCTACGAAGGATTGCGGGATGAGTTGAGATTCCTGCTGTCAAGTTCAGTGAACCAAGGGTTTCAGACATTGGTGGATATAGCGTGTGCGTTGGAGAAGGATATGAAGCAGGTGTAGGGAAAAAGGGGCTTGGCGATGACAAAGTCCGAGTCCAAAGTGCCGCACTTGGGGAAATCAAAGTACAAAAGGAAATGGGGTAAGAGATTCAAGTCTTCTTCACAACCTCCCTCGAGTGTTGCATCGGGAGCAACTTCGAGGCAGGAGCCTCAGACCTGCTATACATGTGGTAAAGTGGGGGCATATAGCCCGTAACTGTCCGGGTGGTCCACCAAAGGCTGAAAAGAAGACAGGAGCGTCATATGCGGAAAAGGGCAAGGCAGTAGTGGAGTCCACCGCATCCCAGGCGTAACCCCGAGTGTATAATCTTGGCCAGTAGGAGGCCATAAAGCAAAGTGACGTTGTCACTGGTACGCGGTAACATACTCTCTCATTATCAGGCTTTTCTCTCACCTTGGAAAGAAGTGGAGAGTGAGGAGAGCAAGGGAGAAGGAGGAGGAGTTCGGCTGCCGGTGGAGTTTTAGAGCCCCGAATCGCGTGCTGAGGCCAGATTTGTGGAGGCAAGGCCGTTGTGGTGTTTTTCATCCGGCTAGATTTCCATGGATCCAAAGCGATTGTCAGGGGTAACGATCTTTCTTCCTTGGACATGTGAAGTCCTTGATTTGGCATATGCATGGGTTTCCCCCACCAAAAGGTGGCCTATTGAGGGATTCCCTTGGGTTGATTCTGGAGATCCCCAAGATGTCTTGCATATAGATCCGAAAATGTGTAGTATGGAATAGGCATACTGTGTGACGCCCATCTGGACAGGTTGGTCTGGATTGGTGATGTTTTTTTTTGCACACCGGAGAAGACTCCGTGTATAAATGAATATGTTTGTGGATTCGGTGGGTTGTGCCTGTGAAGGATAGTAGCAGAAAGTACTAGAGTGAAAGTCCAGGAAAATACCCGATAAGTGCTTGTGATGTATGCTATGAAAGACCAGTGTTACTGGTACAGCAGATGGCTGTAGGGATTGCTAGATGGTTGATCCAGATAAGGTAGGGCTAGGGATGGAAAGTGAGTTCTGTCGCTAACGCTGAGCAAGAGTGAGTGTCGCTGACGATGGCTCCTAGCTAACCTGTGATTGTGAAGCCAGTCCTTCAGGGACAGTGTGGCTATTTGTGAGCTTTGTGAGCTCTTGAAAAGGCTTTGTGCTGAACAGACAAGGGGATGCCGACCCGCGTTAGTCTAGTCATTGAACTAATGATTTGAGCAACGGGCAAGGGCTGAACTGTATCCGCGTTCTGGTTGTCTGCCATGAGTGCATGGGCGCCTGACATTCGACAGAAACGCAAAATGAGAGTCTTGGGCCTATGCGCGCCATTTGGTAGCGATGTCATGGGGGGATATGGGTCAAATCCCAGGTCATTACAATAAAACGAGAGGCTTAGGCATGCACTTCGTCTGGTAGCGATGCTATGGGGGGGATACGGGCCAAATCCCAGGTCGTTAAACCAAGACTAAAGTCTCCGACTGAAGGTCATGGAGCAAAATGCTCAAGTTTGCCGTTGGGCTTCGGGCCTTGAATGGCGGTGGGACCCTGGTATTTCCGATACACCAAGAATGTGCCCTGAGTGCACGGAGCGTCGGGCCGCGTGGTCGACATTTGTGATATGTTGATTGTGTGTGAGTGCACATTGTATGATATATATCTGCTTGTGGAATGCCATGCCTGCAGGGAAGGAATGCCACTTCCCCGGGTAAGGAGTATGGTCGTTATAAATTGGTTAGATGAATGCTGACCATTGCCTTGTTTACCACCGTGCGGTGGATTGCCCCGTGCAGGTGAAGGAGAGCCGAGCGGAAAATAGGGGGTTGAAGCCCTTGTTGTTGTTATTGTTGCTGCTATGCTGGCCCGCGAAGGCCAAAGAAGATATTACTTTCATGTGTGGCCTATCTGCGTGCCGATATATGAAAGCCATATGTATAAAGCGTAACTGTAATGACATAAGGCTAGACTTATTGTGTATTTGGAGGACATTCCTTCGTGATGTTATAAATGCTGGTTTATATATTGTGGACATTCAGCTGGGTTGAGTTCAATCAATTTAAAAGCTTTCGCTCGAATGCTCTGTGTTAGGATGCACAACTCTAATATTCACCCGTAACTTCGCGGCCTATTTATGGCATATGGTGTGGGGCCCCGACCGAACTTTCTATTATATGTCATGTAACAGATAGTCCTGATTCGAGATTGTCCGGCGAGAGCACTGTTTGATACTGATGCTTCTCATTCATTTTTATCTATGGACTTCGTGTCACGGAT
The DNA here is from genome assembly GCA_039583875.1 of Platanthera guangdongensis. Classification (NCBI taxonomy): domain Eukaryota; kingdom Viridiplantae; phylum Streptophyta; class Magnoliopsida; order Asparagales; family Orchidaceae; genus Platanthera; species Platanthera guangdongensis. The sequence continues at coordinate 53,405,691 of CM077157.1, forward strand.
CGGTATACTGATTCGTATGGTGGCAGATAGTGTGAAGGTGTTATTACCAAATGGATGTGTAATGCATGCGAATAGGTCTTGTTTTGTGGAGGTACAAATAGGAAGTTGGGATTTCGGATTGGAAGTATCAGTGCTACTGATATCAGAGTTTGATGTGATCTTTGGTATGGGATGGCTCTCGGAGCACCGTGCCTATATAGATTGCAAGTCAAAGGAAGTCACACTGGAGCAGAATACCAAACGAGAAACGAAGTTCGCTGGTATGCGAGGATCGAGCATGAAATTGATGTATGCTCTTCAAATGGTTAAGGCAGTTCGAAAAGGCGCGAAGTTGTTCTTCACATTTGTTGAGGCTGTTGAGCTAAAGGCCAGTGTGAATGATGTTCCGATTGTGTCGGAATTTGCTGATGTGTTTCCGAAAGAGCTTTCGGGATTACCTTCACAGCGGGAGATTGATTTCTTGATTGAGATGGTGCCAGGTGCAAAACCTGTGGCCCGCTCGCCATATCGAGTAGAGCCAAAGGAAATGGTCGAACTAAAAGTGCAATTGCAAGAATTGTTGGAACAGGGTTATATACGCCCAAGTATGTCACCTTGGAGCGCACCTGTTCTTTTTGTGAAAACGAAAGACGGTGGCCTGCGATTGTGTATTGATTATCGTGAATTGAACAAGTTGATGGAGAAAAATAAATATCTGATTCCACGGGTAGATGATTTGTTTGATCAATTGGCGGGATCGAAAGTATATTCAAAGCTGGATTTAAAATCAGGCTACTACCAGTTGCAAATTCGGGAAGGTAACATTCCCAAGACAGCGTTTGGAACACACTACAGTCATTACGAGTTCACTGTAATGTCGTTTGGACTATGTAATGCGTCATCGGTGTTTATGGATCTAATGCACCAAACGTTCCGAGAGTACTTGGACTTGTTTATGATTGTCTTTATTGATGATATCTTGGTGTACTTTAGATTTGAAGATCATGTGAACCATCTACAGTTGGTGTTGCATACCCCGAGAAGAAACAAGCTCTACGCCAAGTTCTCAAAGTATGCATTTTGGCTGTCGTAAGTGGCTTTTCTTGGCCATGTGGTGAGTGGAGAGGGCATTGTGGTGGATCCATCCAAGATAAGAGTCATCTATGAGTGGCAAGTGTTGTCTTCGGTGGCCGAAGTCAGGAGTTTTCTTGGACTGGCAGGCTACTACCGACGTTTTGTATAAAATTTCTCACGGATCGCTTTGCCTCTGACCACGTTGACAAGGAAGGACCAAAAGTTCGTTTGGACACTGGAGTGCGCGCGAGCTTTTGAAGAGCTAAAGAGTTGTTTGACCACAGCGCCCGTTTTGACGTCGCCATATGGGACGAACGGATTCGAGATTTATAGTGATGCTTCAGGGAGTGGCTTAGGCTGCGTTCTTCTTCAATTTGGAAAGGTGATTGCTTATGGCTCACGCTAGTTGAAAGTGAATGAGCGAAACTATTCAGTCCATGATTTGGAATTGGCGGCGATAATTTTTGCACTTAAACTATGACGTCACTATTTATATGGCGTGAAGGTGGATATATTCACGGACCATAAGAGCCTAAAGTACTTATTGGACCAGAAGGATCTCAATATGTGACAACGAAGGTGGATGGAATTCCTCGGGGACTACACCTTTGATATTCACTACACTCCCGGGAAGGGAAAAGTGGTCGTAGATGCCTTGATTCGTAGGACTCCGTCAAGGGAAAATTGGTTGCAGATGCACGATGAGCGTCTGATCCAGGAGTTGGAAGCGTTAGAGATTTCTTGTGTTGACAAGGATTCCACAGCAAATGCGTGCTTGCATTGGATGAAGGTACAGTATGACCTTGCGGATAGAATTCGGCAAGCAACAGAACTTGACGAAAGTCTGCACTGCTATGCAGTGGATTGGTTGAAGGACAAATTCTCCTAGGATGACGACCTTTTGAGTAAAGAGGGTCATTTGTGCGTTCCAAGTACGGGTAAGCTAAGAGAAGAATTGATGTATGAGGCTCATTGTACGAAATACTCAATTCACCCAGGAAGCACAAAAATGTATAAAGACATGAAAAAGTTGTTCTGGTGGCCAGAGTTAATGAAAGACATGGCACATTATGTGGCTAAATGTCAGACATGTGCCTTAGTGAAGGCTGAATGCCAGAAGCCTGGAGGTTTCCTAAAGTCGCCACCTGTTCCAGAGTGGAAGTTTGATGATATTTCAATGGATTTCGTGCATGGTTTGCCGAGGTCTCAATGCGGTAGTGATTCGATTTGGGTGATTAAAGACCGGTTGACCAAAGTGGCTCACTTCCTTCCGAACAAGAGGGACGATTCAGTGGAAGTCTTGGCGAAACTCTATGTTGAGCAAATCGTACGATTGCATGGTATTCCACGTAGCATCGTCAGTGATCATGACGGGCGATTCACATCGAATGACTGGAGGCTAATCCATTAACTGTTGTGAACAAAGTTAACGTTCAGTACGACCTTTCATCCCCAAACTGATGGCCAGACTGAGAGGACCAACAGAACGATAGAGGACATGCTCCGAATGTGCGCCTTGGATTTTGGTAAGAGGTGGGAAGATCATCTCTATATGGTAGAGTTTGCCTACAACAATAGCCACCAAAAGAGCATAGGTATGACACCGTTTGAAGCGTTGTATGGTCGAAAATGCCGTACACCATTAGCATGGGTGGAAGCACGCGAAGCTAAACTATATAAGCGTAAAGACGTCGAAGAAGATAATTCGACGATACACTCTATTCGGGAGAGACTACTGATAGCCCAAGATAGACAAGCCAAATATTACAACGCCAAGCACCGAAATGTAGAGTTTGCGATTGGCGATTGGGTCTATTTAAAAATCAAACACTTCAAAGGTGTGTCCATGATTCAGCGCTTGAAAAAGTTAAGTCTGAGATATCTTGGTCCATTTGAAGTGGTGGAAAGAGTTGGCGAAGTTGCATATTGGCTAGCCCTTTCTGATGAATTGAGTGGGTTGCATGATGTGTTCTACATCTCAGTGCTTCAAAAAGCCGTAAAAGATCCAGCTCAAGTGCTTGCAAATGATCGTATACCAATCGAATATGGGCTAACGATGAAGGTTAGGCCCATTCGGATCGAGGATAAAGCCGATAAGCAGTTGCAGAACAAAACAATCAGGATGGTCTAGGTCTGATGGGACAACTGTGGCCATAAAGAGCTAACATGGGAGCGAGATCAGACCATGTGTGCTGAGTTTTCCGAATTATTTGTTTAAGCTTGTATAACAGTTTGTGTTGTACATAAATTGTTGTAATACATTTTGTTGAAGAGTTTCCTGAGTACTGTAAGCAAATTTTGGGACGAAATTTCTTATAAGGAGGGGAGGATTGTAACGCCCCAAATCTTAATGATGACTGGGCTGAGGAGAGTGGGTAACACGGCCTGGGACACGGGCATGTCCCCAAGCGTGTCCTACTCTGTGTGAGGTACATGACTGTAACGTCCCAGTTTAGAGCCAGAGGCTACCGCACCCGAATGGGCCGCATAGCGTGTCTCGCCCCGGCGCCCCGTCACAGGACTGCAGTCCGTGCCACCCAAACCCATTTCCGGTCTGTTTCTCAACACAACGGGTTTTTGCGAGCGCGGGGTTTCGAACCCACACCGCCTTGATAAGGCACCTTCCACAGTCCTCATCACCAACTGAGCTGCAGCTCAGTTGGTGATGAGGACTGTGGAAGGTGCCTTATCAAGGAGGTGTGGGTTCGAAACCCCGCGCTCACAAAAACCCGCTGTGTTGAGAAACAGACCGAAAATGGGTTTGGGTGGCACAGACTGCAGTCCTGTGACGGGGCGCCGGGGCGAGACACGCTATGCGGCCCATTCGGGTGCGGTAGTCTCTGGATCTAAACCGGGACGTTACATAAAAGTGCACTTTTTATGTAACGGCCCGTCCCGTATAGCTCAGAGGCTGCCGCACCCGAATGGGCCGCACAGCGTGGCCAGGCCATCGGCACCGCTACAGGGCTGCAGCCCAATACACCCCAATGCCTCTCCCGCCTGTTTTTCAGCAAGGCGCGTTGTTGGCACTAGGTATCGAACCCGCAACCCTTGATAACACACTCTTCCAACAGTGCTCATCACCAACTGAGCTGCAGATCAGTTGGTGATGAGGACCGTGGAAGGTGCCTTATCAAGGCGGTGTGGGTTCGAAACCCCGCGCTCGCAAAAACCCGCTGTGTTGAGAAACAGACCGGAAATGGGTTTGGGTGGCACAGACTGCAGTCCTGTGACGGGGCGTCGGGGCGAGACACGCTATGCAGCCCATTCGGGTGCGGTAGCCTCTGGCTCTAAACCGAGACGTTACATAAAAGTGCACTTTTATGTAACGTCCCGGTTTAGAGCCAGAGGCTACCGCACCCGAATGGGCCGCATAGCGTGTCTCGCCCCGGCGCCCAGTCACAGGACTGCAGTCCGTGCCACCCAAACCCATTTCCGGTCTGTTTCTCAACACAACGGGTTTTTGCGAGCGCGGGGTTTCGAACCCACACCGCCTTGATAAGGCACCTTCCACAGTCCTCATCACCAACTGAGCTGCAGCTCAGTTGGTGATGAGGACTGTGGAAGGTGCCTTATCAAGGCGGTGTGGGTTCGAAACCCCGCGCTCGCAAAAACCCGCTGTGTTGAGAAACAGACCGGAAATGGGTTTGGGTGGCACGGACTGCAGTCCTGTGACGGGGCGCCGGGGCGAGACACGCTATGCGGCCCATTCGGGTGCGGTAGCCTCTGGCTCTAAACCGGGACGTTACAATGGCCGGGGACACGGGCATGTTCATGGTCATGTCCTGTACTCGAGTGCTGGCAGGGTGTTCTCGAGTGAGCTCGACGAAAGGCGGTCAACGATCCTCGAGTGGGGTACACGGCCTGTGACACCGGCGTGTCCAGGGCCGTGTCCTGCCATGCGCTCGATGAGTTCTCGAGTGAGTTCGACGAAATGTGTCGAGGATCCTCAAGTGGGGCACACGGCCTGTGACACGGACATGTCAAGGGCAGTGTCCTTCTCTGTGCCTTGGGCAAACTGAGGAACACGGCCTATGACACGGGCGTGTCATAAGCCGTGTCAGGATTAGTAAAGTAGTTTTCAAGGCTTTTCGTGGCCGTCCATTCCTTTCAATTAGGATCCAACGCTTCTGACTCAGGGAGAGAGTAGTGTCGATACCTACTTGCATGAGTTTACGCTGTTGGGACGCTATGCATGGTCTATCTTTGCTGATGAACAACAAAAAACCAATCAGTTCTACGAAGGATTGCGGGATGAGCTGAGATTCCTGCTATCAAGTTCGGTAAACCAAGGGTTTCAGGCGTTGGTGGATACGACGCATGCGTTGGAAACGGATATGAAGCAGGTGCAAGGAAAAAGGGACTTGGCGATGACAAAGTCATAGTTTAAAGTGCCATCAGTTCTCTAGGAGCCTCCTATGGCATACCAAATTTGTCTTCCGAGCAAATTCACCGCCCCCTAACTCTTTTGGACTCACCCCCAGCTACTTTCGAACAATTATTTGGTATATCCCTCCATTCTTCTATATGGATGCTAGACAACGGCACATCCACTCACATGATAGGGAAGTTGAAATTTCTTCATGACATGCACCAGATTACACCTATGTGTATCACTCTACAGAATGGTGCCACTGCAACGACGTCTGCTGTGGGATGCATTCGCTTGAGCCCGACTTTGTTCTTACGGGATGTTCTTTTTGTTCCTCTCCTAACTTGTAACTTGATATCCATTAGCCAACTCACCACTACTTTCAATTATTTTGTCACCTTTACTAAGCATTTGTGTGATACAGGACCATACCCGGATGAACCTGATTGGATTGGGTGAGCTGCAAGGTGGGGTCTATCTATTCAAGTATGTGGACGGCCACAAGGCATTACAGACTCGCTGCGACGCTTCCTTCACCACATGGAATCGCCGAATGGGACATCAATCTAGTCCAAGTTTGCATTGTTTTTTGGATCTTAATAGCTTAATATTGGATTTTAATGCTCCTTGTGATGCTTGCTATCGAGAGAAACAAACGCGCTCCCCCTTCCCTACTAGCAATAACAATGCCACTAGTTTTGAACTGATACATTTGTGATGTGTGTGGTCCGTATAAGACTCCTTCTACTTGTGATGCTCATTATTTTCTCACTATTGTTGATGATTGTAGTCGTGCAATTTGGGTTTTTTTATTAAGAGAGAAAAGTGAAGTTGCTTGTCGGTTAATAGATTTTTCACAAAATGATCAAAACCCAATTTAACAAGGTCACTAAGAAACTTCGGAGCTACAATGGATATGAGTTCACCTCTCAATAGTTACGACAATTCTATAATGACACTGGAATCACACATGAGACAAGTTGTGTTTATACCCCTTAGCAGAACGGAAGAGTCGAAATAAAACACTGACATATATTGGAAGTTGCTCGTGCCCTCAGGTTCCAAGCTAATTTGACTATCGAGTTTTGGGGTCATTGCATCCTTACCGCCGCATAACTCATAAATCGGACACCGACTTCCACCCTACATGGAAAATCACTGTATTAAATCCTTTTTGGAATGAAGCCATCATATGAACTCTTTAAAGTTTTTGGGTGCTTATGATATGCACATAACAGCCCCACACAAAAAGATAAGTTCGGTCCAAGAAGTCTATGATCTGTTGGCTACCCGCACAGGAAGAATGGTTGGAACTTGTATGACCTCTAGAACAATGTCTTCTTTACTTTACGTGATGTTGCCTTTCATGAGGACGTTTTCCCTTATAATGAGAACTTACTTCAAGATCATCAGTCTCCCAATCAAGACTTCAGTTCCTTGGACAGGTTTGAAGATGACCGCCTATCGGAAATTGTGAATGTTCCAATGTCCAACCAGCAGCCCACACAACTTGATCCCAACCCCACTGTTGATGTTCCTGAAGGACACCTCGTTAACGCCGAGATTCAGCCAGCACAACCAGCTTGGCTCACCAAAAGGCTAAAACACCTTGATGATTACGTGACTTGCTTGGCTCATCTCAACACTCAGGAAGGCTCTTGCAAATCGGATGTGGAGCAATAACTCACGAAGACCATGAAGATAGACTCCCCCCCCTCAAAGCCTCCATGCTATGAAAGGTTCCCGGGTACTCCTTATCTCATAGATGATTATGTAACATTTGACAATTTTTCCACCAGCCACCAAGCTTACTTGACCGCCATTACTTCAAATATTAAGCCCCAATACTATTTTGAAGCTGTGAAGTCCCCACATTGGCATTATGCCATGATTAGTGAAATCAAAGCCTTAGAAAAATGGCACCTGGACCATTGAAATTTTACCATCGCATAAAACCCCAATTGATTGCAAGTGGGTTTAGAAGATCAAGTATAAATCTGATGGGACGGTAGAGTGTTACAAAGCATGACTTGTCGCTAAAGGCTTTACCCAATTTGAAGGAATGGATTTTCATGAAACATTCGCTTTAGTGGCCAAACTTGTGTATGTTAGTGTATTCCTTGACGCTGTCATGTCCAAGGGTTGGGCACTTCACCAGATGGATGTTAGGAATGTCTTCTTAAACGGGTTTCTACAAGAGGAGGTCTACATGAAATTGCCGCCCAGATTCAAGGTCATAGGTCCTAACCAGGTTTGTCACCTTCGTAAGTCCATATATAGACTTCACCAAGCCTCACAGAAGTGGTTTGCCAAACTAACATCGACTCTTAAAGGATATGGTTTCATACAGTCTCTCACTGATTATTCCCTATTTACGTACAACCGTGCCAGAACTTTTATGGGATTACTTGTTTATGTTGACAATATTATATTCACAAGAAATGATCCGGATGCGTGCTCAATTGACCTTCAAAACCTATTTTAGTACTTGTTGCCACATAAAAGATTTGAGTGCGCTCAAATATTTCTTGGGTATCGAAGTGGCTAGATCTCCAAAGGGCATCTACCTTTGCCAACGGAAGTATGCGCTTGACATTATCTCAGATCGTGGTCTTCTTGGCAACAAACCCACTAAAACTCCCATGGGGAACAATCAACACTTGGCTTTAACTCAGGATGGAGAGATCAAAGATGCATCCGTTTATAGGCGATTAATTGGGAGACTGATCTATTTGACTATCACTCGTCACGACATCTCCTACGCCGTCCACACACCGTCGCAGTTTATGCATGCCCCTCAATGCCAACACATGGATGCAGTTGTTCGGTTGGTGCGCTATCTCAAACGGAGCTCCAAATAAGGCATTTTATTGATCGTATTTTATTGATCACATTTTATTGATCGCAGAGCACCAGATAAGGCACAATTTAGTAAAAAGAAAGAGGACCTTGAAGCGAGATCTGAAATCAAACTCTTACGACGTTTAAATTTTCATAATCATGTCTAGTAAGATTATTCTTGTTGTGAGGTTTCATCCTTCCATCATGAACTAAATTTTTAAGTCTTGTGTGTTGAAAGTACTTTGCCTTGTTGTGAATGTTGCTATTTTAATTTCTTCTTTATGATTTTTTGAAAAACTGTTTTTGTTGGATTTATATTTTTATTTTGTGGAATTTTTGGATTAAGTATTATTGTTCTAAATTGTGTGACGAGATTCGAGAGAGAAGTTACGTTATTTTAGAGTTGAATACTTTATTTTGCATGACGAGATTCGAGAGAGGAGTCAAGTAAATATTTAACCAAATTCCATCTTTATACTGCACTGCAAGATTCGAGAAAGGAGTGACGTAAGTGTAACATAAATATCAATATAACATAAAGAGAGAAAGAGACTTTATCTTGTGTTAGCAACATTGATTTGTGCGCTTTATGTTATTCTTGTTCTACCTAAATTAAAGATATTTAGGGGAATTAAAGTAAATAGATATCTCAGTTCGAGAGATGATGACGTTCACTTTCAAATCGTTGCAGGATAGTAATCAAGCGTTTCATGAAAGTTCACTCTAAAAACTCTTCACATTAGACAAAGGAATCAATGCACAAGACTATTTCTTCAACTTGATAAAAGTATTTTTAATTAAACGTTATTTGTTGAAATTTGTGAAGTGGAAGTGGTTGATGGGCAGGCCGGGCGGCCTGAGCGGACAGAGTCTGCAGACTGGGCGGACTGCTATTATGCGGCCTGGTGATAGGCCTAGAATCTGGTTGTTCTTCTAAGCGACCTGTGCGGACTAAGTCCGCGGCCTGGGCGGACTATTGTCTGCGGATAGAGCATTGGCTGTCTTGCTGGCCTGGCCTTGTTTGAGTGGCCTAAGCGGTCTGCATCCGCGGCCTGGGCAGACTGCTGTCTGCGGACAGGGTGTTGGAGGCTTGGCTGATTGAGGAGCAGCCTGAGCGGACAGCGGTTTGCAGGCTGTAGGCAGTGCTCTGTTCAGTAGCCGTGTTGCAAGCTTGTGTTAACCGACGGATTGGGTCCTATCCGTGGGAGGCTTGCGGACTGGCGTGTCCGCGGTGTCCGCTGTTGCGGACTGGCCTTAGGAGTTTGGCTGTGCCCTTGCCGAGCTCTGGTTGTACATCAGTATTGGTGCTGTGGCGGACTGGCGTGTGGAATCCGGCAGTTGGCCGTTTGGGTAACCATGCGAGGATAGCTTGCAGACTATGCCTTGACTCTGGAGGAGTGTTGGCGATCTCGCTTTTGTGTGGTTGGCGGACTGAGCCTTGTCCGCCGAGCTCGCATTTGGCCCTTTTGTGCTTTACTGGACTTGGTCACATTCTGTGACAACCCAGTGTGTCTGCCGTATCCGCCAAGTCCGCTGTGACCGGGCAGACTGTTGCTAACCCTGCCTTTGGTCATGGACTTGTGGCGGATAGAGGCTTTAGTCTTGTACTATGTGGAATGCCTCTCTGGTGTGCGAACTGTTGCTGTAGGGGTTGTGGCTGCCCATATGGTGATGGTGCGGACTCTGCGGACTCTGCGGACTGTGCGGACTATGCGGACTATACCTAGTGCGCATAGTGTGAGGCAAGTCCACCTTATTAAGTTTTTGCCTTGCTCCTGGCGGGTTATTCCTTGGAATCCGGCTAAGTCCTTGCGGACTCAGCGGATGGGTGTTTGTTAGCGCGCGGGCTGTGGCGGTGTCTCTATCCACTAGGGCGGTGATCACACTCCTCACCTCGCCTATAAATAGGACCCCCCTGGCACGTCTACAGTAACTGAGTGAACAGTAAGTGGGGGCTCGTCAAAGTGCTGCGGTCTTAGTTTTCTGTCCGCGGATTGAATCAGAGTTAACTGTTTGCTGCGTGTAGGTCGTGCGGCTAACTTCAAGGAGCCAGGAGTTTGGCTTTGACTTCGGTCAAGTACTTGAAAGTGTGCGGTCTCTGCAGTTTCAGCAGGTCGCTCTACGGCTTCAGTTCTCTGCTTCAACTTTACAAGGTACAATAATCTGTCCGCCAGTCTCAGGCGGGTAGGCGGTCTGTTTCTCAGTTCCTCGGTAGTAGGCGAATAATGACGTGTCCACGCGGCCTCGCAGCTTCGGTGGACTCCGTGTCTATTCGGCGTGTTGCAGCTTCATCTCGGGCGGCTTCGGCGGACTTGGCGACTTCGGCGGTCTCGGCGGTTTCCAGTGTTATCTGCCCGGCTTGTTTTTGTGCTTTCTGTTACAGCTGATTGTACTAGCGAAATCTTGTCTCGCTACATATACCTCGTCTTATAAAGAAGTTTAATGAATATAAGATCTGCTTGTTCTTCCATGTGCTTGGTGTGTTGAGCTTGTTCCCTGGGTTTCCGCTAGATCAATGTGTGAACTGGGTAGTGCCGAAAATATTAATTTTGCTTTGGGCTATCTTGCTGACCACTTTGAGTAAATTTAACATGGTATCAGAGGGAGGCTCAGTTGCTTGAGCGGTGGTCAACCAGTGTTGTTGCTCTGTGCTTGAGTGGTGATCAACCAGTGTTGGTGCTCTGAGCTTTTGGAGGCTTAATCAAGCAGTTGTTGCAATGGAAGGGAGCTATGCAAGGGGTCTTGGCATTGAACTCTTGACCACGACTAACTTCAAGAAGTGGAAGTTGTGTATGAAGAGTTTTCTTCTTGGCAAGGAGCTGTGGGAGGTCATTGGTGGTGACGACAGACAGTAAGTTACTGCTGCATTTGGTACTGCTGAACAGGTGCGGCTCTGGAGAAAAACTAATGCAAAAGCGGAGTTTGTTCTCAAGAGAGCTGTTTCGCCAGAACTGTTTGATCACATCATTGGATGTGAGTCTGCTCATGATATTTGGACAACTATTGATGAGTTGTTCAATAGAAAGAATGTGGCCAGACTTTAGTTTCTGGAGAATGAGTTGGCCAGAACAACTCAAGGAGACCTTACTATCTCAAAGTTCTTCTTAAAGATGAAAAGCTTGTGTGCAGAGATTTCAGCGCTTGACCTTGATGAGCCTATCTCGGAGGCTAAGATGAAAAGGCGCATTATCCGCGGCTTGCGGAAGGAATATGTTGCCTTTGTAACTTATGTTCAAGGGTGGGCAACTCAACCATCCTTGCTGGAGCTTGAGAACCTGCTTGCTTCGCAGGAAAGTTTGGCAAGGCAGATGGCAGGAGTGACTGTCTCTGAAGGAGGCAGTGAAGCGTTGTTCACAAGTAAGAAGAAGAAGAAGAGATGGGAAGGGAAGAAGAAGAAGCAGGTCGCTGCTGAGAATGAGCCTTCAACTTCTTATCAGCCACAGAGGAGTGATGCTCCGAAGAAGGACTGGAAGAAGAGTTTGAAGTGCTACAGGTGCCATCAGCGAGGGCACTTCAAGCGGGACTGCAAGGTCAAGCTGCAGCCTGGGCATGCTGCAGGAAGGGAGGAAGCTTGCTCTAAGAGTGAGGAAGCAGAATGGGGCAGAGCCTTCATGACGGGCACTTGTGTCCGTGCCCTGTCTGCTGAGGACTTCAACGACGAGTGGATCGTGGACTCCTGGTGTGGTCATCACCTCACCGGAGACAAATCGAAGTTCTCTTCCTCTCAAGCATACTCAGGTAACAAAGCTATCATAACTGCTGATAACACTGTTTATGCAGTAGAGAAATAGGGGGTTGTGTCTTTGGGTATTGATCAGGGGCCACTCACATTAAGGAGTGTGTATCACGCACCAGGCATGAAGAAGAACCTCTTCTCTGTGACCAATGCAGTAGATGCTGGTTATCACATTCTATTTGGGCCAATAGACGTGAGGTTCCTTCGCAACATATCAGCGGTTAAGGCTGATGTTGCTTATATAGGAAGGAAAGTTAAGAACTTATTTGTTCTTGCTACTAATGCTTATGTTGATCGTATGAGAGTCAACGATAGCGCTGCTATCTGACATGAGAGGCTGGGGCATGTAGGTATGGACAAGCTGAAGGCTATGGCTAATAGAAGTTTGGTGAGAGGCTTGCCTAAGTTGTCCTCCTTTGGTGACAGACATGTTTGCGCGGGGTGTCAATACGGTAAGACACATCGCCTTCTATTTGATAAATCACAAACAAGGAGCAAGCAACCTTTGGAGTGTATTCATGGCGACTTGATGGGACCAACTTTCACTGCCAGCCTTGGTGGAAGCAGATACATGCTTGTCCTGATTGATGACTACTCAAGATATACTTGGGTTTATTTCTTGAAGGAGAAGTCTGAAGCCTTCCAGTTGTTTGTGGAGTTCAAGGAGCTAGTGGAGGGCCGGCTTGGCTTGCATATCAAGAAGCTTAGAACTGATAACGGGGGTGAGTTTGTTTCCTCCGAGTTTTCTAACTTCTGCAGGAAGCACGAAATTCAGAAAGAGCTCACTTGTGCACACACTCCACAACAAAATGGAGTAGTGGAGCGGAAGATCCGTCATTTGATGGAGACTTGCAAATATTGGCTTCATGCGAAAGACATTCCAAGGTCCTTTTGGGCGGAGGGGATGTTTTGTGCTTCTTATGTAATCAACCAGATGCCGCTCAGCCCGATCAACATAAAGACTCCTATTGAGTTATTGCTGAAGGAGAAGCCTAGTGTGGGACACCTTCGGGTGTTCGGTTCAACTTGTTATATGCATGTACCGGATGCTTCACGGACTAAGCTGGATGCAAAGGCAAGGAAGCTTGTCTTTGTTGGCTATGATGAGCAGAAGAAGGGATGGAAATGCATGGATCCTATGACAAAGAAGTTCATTGTGTCAAGAGAAGTTGTCTTTGACGAGCTGACGTCGTATGGAAGTAGCTCGGTTGAGCTAACCGGAGGCAAGGTTGATGAAGAACCGATGGTGGCTGCTGAAGACCTGGAAGAGGAGCTTGCTGTTTCACCAGCGGCTCCTGTTGCTTCAAACTCTGAGGCTGAGCCTTCTGGCTCAGGAAGTAGGGGGAGCACTGCTCAAAGCTTGCCCCAAGTAGGAGTTGAGCCTGAAGAAGCAATGGAGGTAGTAATCAAGGAGCCGACCCTTCAGAGATCTAAGAGGGTTATTAAGCCACCAGCTCGTTACTGTGATGAGAATGCAGTGAGCTTTGTCTCCTGCTTCTTTCCGGGACCTCTGGATGAGCGAGAGCCTGCAAACTTCAATGAGGCCACTGGAGTCAAGGAGTGGGAGGATGCCATGAAGGAAGAGATCGCTGCTCTGAAGAAGAATGAAACCTGGGATCTTGTGCCCAAGGTTGATGGCATTACTCCAGTGACTTGCAAGTGGGTGTTCAAGTTGAAGAAGAAGGCTGATGGGAGCATTGATAGATACAAAGCTCGCCTGGTCGCTTGAGTATTCTCACAGCAGTATGGAGAATACTATGAGGAGACGTTCAGTCCGGTTGCAAAGATGACTTCCGTTAGAGTGGTGATCGCCTTGGCTGCTAGCAAGGGATGGAGGATGTGGCAGCTTGATGTGAAGAATGCTTTTCTTTACGGAGAGATTGACAAGGACATCTTCATGGATCAGCCACTTGGTTTTGTCTCTGAAGTTCATCCGGACTATGTCTGCAAGCTCAGGAAGGCTCTCTATGGGTTGAAGCAAGCTCCTAGAGCTTGGTATGGGAAGATAGCAGAGTATTTGTAATTCTGCGGTTATCTTGCTTCCAACTCAGATTCTAGCTTGTTCGTCAAGAAGAAGGGGGAGCTTCAAGTCTTGGTCCTACTGTATGTGGACGATATGATCATCATAGGGAATTCGGAGGAGGAAGTAGCAAGGCTCAGGGCTGAGCTTGCTATACACTTCGAGATGAAGGACTTGGGAGAGTTTCATCACTTTCTCGGTCTTGAAGTGGAGAGGAAGAAGATCGATATACTCATTTGCCAAAGAGGATATGTAGATCGCATTGTGAAGCGGTTCGGCATGGGCGAAGGAAAGAGTTGCTCTACTCCACTGGAACATGGGCTGAACCTTCGACGAGATGAGGGAAGAGTTCTTATTGACCCCTTGGTGTTCAGAGCTCTTGTTGGGAGCTTGATCTACCTGACGATTACTAGGCCAGACATAGCTTATGCTATTGGCCGAGTAAGTCAGTTTATGGCTGAACCAAGGAAGTCTCATCTAGTGGCGGCAAAGAACATTCTGAAGTATGTCAAGTCAACTTCTGATATGGGACTTCTCTATAAAAGGGACTCAGATTTTGCCTTGCTTGGGTACACGGATGCTGACTATGGCAGTGATTTGGATGATCGAAGGTCAACTTCAGGTTATGTGTTCACTTGCGGATCAGCTAGCATCTCATGGTGTAGCAAGAAGCAGGACTCGGTGTCCGTCTCAACTACAGAGGCAGAGTATAAGGCTTCAGCCTTGTCTGCTCGGGAAGCTATCTGGTTGAGGAGACTTGTAGAGGATGTACATGAAGAAATGCAAGGGCCAACTTTACTCCGGGGTGACAATGAGAGTGCTCTCAAGCTGGTAAACAATCCAGTGTGTCACGCTAGGACCAAGCACATTGAGATCGATCACCACTTCATAAGGGAGAAGGTGTTGGAGGGATCTCTTCTGATCTGGCATGTTCGGAGTGAAGACAATCTTGCTGACATCTTCACGAAGCCACTGTCGAAGGGGCCTTTTGAGCGGTTGCGTAGCTTGCCGGGCTTGGTCACCACTTCTCACTTCAAGGGGGAGTGTTGAAATTTGTGAAGTGGAAGTGGTTGATGGGTAGGCCGGGCGGCCTGAGCGGACAGAGTCCGCGGACTGGGCGGACTACTGTTATGCGGCCTGGTGATAGGCCTAGAATCTGGCTGTTTTTCTGAGCGACCTGTGCGGACTAAGTACGCGGCCTGGGTAGACTATTGTCTGCGGATAGAGCGTTGGCTGTCTTGCTGGCCTGGCCTTGGTTGAGTGGCCTGAGCGGTCTGCATCCGCGGCCTAGGCGGACTACTGTCTGCGGACAGGGTGTTGGAGGCTTGGCTGATTGAGGAGCAGCCTGAGCAGACAACAGTTTGTAGGCTGTAGGCAGTGCTCTGTTTAGTAGCCGTGTTGCAAGCTTGTATTAACCGGCTGATTGGGTCCTATCCGCGGGAGGCTTGTGGACTGGTGTGTCCGCTGTTGCGGACTGGCCTTAGGAGTTTGGTTGTGGCCTTGCCGAGCTCTGGTTGTATAGTAGTATTGGTACTGTGGCGGACTGGCGTGTGGAGTCCGGCAGTTGGCCGTTTGGGTAACCATGCGAGGATAACTTGCGGACTATGCCTTGACTCTAGAGGAGTGTTGGCGATCTCGCTTTTGTGTGGTTGGCGGACTGAGCCTTGTCCGCCGAGCTCGCGTTTGGCCCTTTTGAGCTTTACTGGACTTGGTCACATTCTGTGACAAGCCCAGTGTGTCTGCCGTATCCGCCAAGTCCGCTGTGACCGGGCGGACTGTTGCTAACTGAAAGTCCACCTAGTGTCAGCTATGTGCACCTATGGGGGGGGGGGGGGGAGGGGGGAATAAGTGACGAGTAGCGCTTTTGCGGAATTTACGAACGTACCTGCACAATAAAAATAGAAAGCACAGCACACAGAATACACAGGCAAATTATAGTGGTTCCCCGACTTGGGTACATCCACTTTCCCCCTTCGACCTATCTCCCCAACAAGAGACGACTCGGTCACTTCTCCAATGAGATTGAAATCCAATCCCTGCACTAACGGAAGGAACCCTTCCACACGTGAGAGTCAACACTCCCACAAAACGGGTTGCACCCAACCCTTACAACACGGAACAAAAGTTCCTTTACAACAAAATTAAATATAGAATGTACACGTGATACAAACTTCTTCTGGAGACTACGGTGTTCCTCTTCGTTCGACGACGTGTTCTTGAAGTCGATGAAGTGTTTACAACCTTGGTCTCTCTTGGAGAGGATCTCCCCGGAATCGGCGGCAGCAACACGAGCGGCAGCTAGCTTCGGGATCGACGGCTTCGATGATAAGCGGCTGCTGAACTTGGAGATCCAAACTTCGTAGCGAAGCAAACTAGGTCTACCAACGGTCACTCTAGGATCGGTCGTCTCGATCGATTCGGACGGGGGCGTTTTTCCCGGTCACCAAATCGAGAGACAAGAGATCTCTGGATAGACACGTGAGACTCAAGCTTTGCTAAGCTTCTGTCGCCGGAGATCACGAAGGAATCTCGATTGTTGACGGCGACCAACTATCTCGAGCGCGACGGCGGCGGCTGAGAGGAATCGCGATATTAGGGTTTCGTCGAAGCTCGGTTTCTTTTTCTTTCTCCGTCAATTTACTGTTCAAAAATACTGGAATATATATACTGTAGATAACTCCAATATGACCATTTGTGGGACCCACACTAGAAATCCCTAAGTCCGGTTCAAACTAGTCCAGAGGCAGAATCCGGTCCAGCAGCATCCTGAGAAAACGCTAAGTGAAAATCGGCGAGAATCGCAGGCGATTCTCGACGAATCGGCGAGAATCACCAAGTGATTCTCGACGATTCGTCGAGAATCGTTAGTGATTCTCGCCGAATCACTTATTGATTCTCAACGAATTTCACTTTGTATACATGAGCTGCTTGGCCACTGGCTCGGCGAGAATCACTAGTGATTCTCGCCGAATCTTACTTGGCAACGTTTTGAGGTAGCCAGAAGGAGTCGGCGAGAATCACTAATGATTCTCGTCGATTCGGCGAGAATCACTTGGTGATTCTCGTCGAATCGGCAAGAATCACTTGGTGATTCTCGTCGAATCGGCGAGAATCACTCGGTGATTCTCGTCAAATTTTCCTTGGACGAATTTTCGTCTTCCACCCTGGAGCAGCTCCTTGACCCATCCATGCTCCTTGTCTTCAATACTCTTTCTCCCCCTTTTTGGCTTCGACAGCTATGCAGTTGGCATAAGAGTGCAGGGAGTCATCAATATGCTTCGTGGTCTTGGAGAATTCAGTGATCAGGGCCTGCTGATTGGCATTTAAAGTGACCATATTACCATCAAACTTCTGAATGTTGTTGGCTACAACGTGTGCGTTCTGATTTACGACAGCCAGAGTATCAGTATTATTTTTCAAGCCGGCCATTAAGAGTGTGACAGCTTCGCCAGCCGCGGTATACTTCTCTTCAAATTTCTTCTCCATCACATCCAGCTTATGGTTGATTTCCACCATATTCTTGAGCATCAGATTTTCCGAAGTCTTAATCCTGTTCAGCAGTTTATTCTTGGCTTCATCAAATGAGGCTTTAAGTTCATTCACAATGCCCTGAATGATATTGACAGTGTGAGTGGCTAGCTCATCTCGTAACGGAATAGCCGGAGGCACTTGCGGGCCTTGCATTTCAGCAGACGCATCGGTAGAGCTGGATACAATCACAGGCTCTAAAGAAGGAATGTTGGCGGCCTCTGTAGATTTATCTAACTCCCCCTCCACTGGTGCAGACTTGTCAGATGGAGGTTCAACATGATCCAGAGTCTCAAATGCTTCATGTCCCTCATTCTCATCTTCCTCTCCGTCCTCATCCAAGAATTCATCTATATCAGCAGCCTCTTCCAATTCTCGGTCAGCAGTCTCCAGTGCTTCAGCTTCGGTTCCTTGAGTGTTTCTGTTCAGGACCTCCTCATCCTCCAGCTCAGGTTCACTTAATTCATGAATTTCGGCCACCGCATCCCTGACCACCTGGGCAATTTCAGAAACTACATCTGTATGAGGGGGTAGAGTCTCCCCCTCGATTCCTGCAGTTAGGGTATCAGGAATTTCACGGGGGGGTGACTGCTGGAGATACTTCCCGTCGCTCTTCCACGGTAGGCTGCCCGATCCGCCTCTCCCATCGATCAAACACACTTGCATCCATCTTCTTCAAGTAGTGGAGAGGGACGCCTTTGCTCATGTCAAACTTGTCTCCGTTCAGCTGGTTTAGATATAAGCTTATGATGCGGCCAAAACTTGGAGTGCTCAAGGTGTCCTTGATCTTTTGGAACAGCAACTCCCCCCAGTTGAACCTCTTGCGGCAGACAATAGCTATGAGGATCTTGAACATATCTCCTGAGATATGGTCATGCGAGCCCGGCTTGCAGATGAGCACTTTTCCAATAACGTCAGATAGGAGCTTCCCTTCTTCATTCATCTCCTTTCTCTTTATTGATCGAGTTCCTCGTGGAAGACCGCAGAACAAGAGAGTTCTGGTCTTGTCCTCGTCCTTCAGATAGTCCTCCTGCTCCGAACTAGAAAGCTGCAGGTAGCGAGTCAGCTTGCTGGCAGACATCTTTACATTTGCCCCAGCCACCTTGCTCTTGATTATGGAGTCTCCATCTCGGAGTCTTGCGGTAGCGAAGAACTCCAGCACCTCTTTGTCCAGGATTTTGCAAGGGTGCTCCAAGACGAAAGTTAGCCCAGCCTCTTCCAGCATTAGAATAATGTTGCGGAATTCGTCCGAGGCGTGAGAAAACCCAGTTCGAACCAGCTCGCAGCCAGATACCAACCCTGCAGTTGTCCTTGGAGCCATCGTAGATCTAGAGAGAGAAGCCCTACGCTAAGCATTAATGAACATTCAAAAAGAAAGCGCCACTAGTGAGAGCGTCCAAGAACGGGTGAGAAAGAGGTTACCTAAGGGCGTATACGGTGAGTTAGTTCGAGTGGAGAAGAATCGAAACTAGAAGAGTTCGTCGGTGAAGGCTTCGGCGGGATGCTTGCGGGAAACCTTTGATGGAGACGGATTAGAAGAGCTTTCCAGCAGGAGTCGGCGTGGTGTCCTTCCGGTAAGCGTCCCTTGCGGCGATTAGAGGCCCCTCGGCGAGTGTCCAGCGGAGGAGAGTCGGCGAGGTTTGGCGTAGACGGTGCGACGAGCTTGTTGCGGGTCGTCGGGAGATCTCTTGCGGGTTTCGGCAAGGCTGCGGAAGAACTCGGGAGAGCTCTTGCGGGTCGTCGGGAGAGCTCTTGCGGGATTCGAGAAGAAGGCGAGGGGTCGGCGGGTATTTGACTAGTTCGGTGAGATTTTGTATAATTCGGCGGGATTCGTGAGGAAGGCGAGGAGTCGGCGGGATTTGTCTGACAGGAGATTTATTTAATTCGGTTTCTGATACCATTTGTCTAATTCGAAATTGAGAGGTCTCTTGACTAGAAATTTTCACGTTGAGAAGCTTGCAACATTTTTGAAATTTTTTGATGTCAAGTCAATATAAAGATGATAAACACATGTATATTTTAAAGTCAATCTATTTGGATTTGAACGAGGCGTTTCCAAAAACTTCTTGATGTCAATTGTGAGTTGTCAAAATTCACGATGACATAACTTCGTTAACCCTTAATTGATGTGTAATGGTTTGCATGCATCGAGTTAACCTATCCTTAGAGGTGCACACATACATGTATAAGCATAAGTATAAATATACACATGGATAGAAATATATATATGTATATATTTTGAAAGAGGATGCAACATGACACAAGTCCTTGAACTGATCAAAATTACCTGGGATTTTGAAAGTCATCGTCTTAGTCCCACAGGTAGAACACATTAGAGGCTCAAAGTGAGTATGCTCAAACAGACATCACATCTGTTATTGCAGACGCTTGTTCCAACTTAGCCTTGAGCCACCTACTGTCTAGTTCCCATCATATTCACGGGGACCTAGACTACCCTGCAAGAAAGAATTACTTTACCTTAGGAACCCAAATCATATTGGGTCCTAGGTTCCTGTTAGCATAAGCACGCAACTGCCTTCCTTCAGAAAACCTGTCTGGAAGACTACCTCTGTCCCGAGAATGTGGATAGGCCCTTGCCGTAGGCACAGAGGGGTTGTGCCAACAGTCGATGGCAAAGTGCCCCACCTTGCCGCAGCACCAACATGGGTGAATATTGTATCGCCGTTTCCGACCTGATCTAGTGACTGATGTAGTCACGGTCCTAGGTCTAAACGGGATAGGGCATGTTCTTGTCACACAAATGTCTCTTCCATCGTGACACGTGGAAGGGTGGAAAGAATACATGTTGTAAGCGTTATGAGACCGGGAAGGTGGTGCCATTCTTTCAGGCATCTCCCTTACCGAGGCCCCATGGAGCCTGACATCATGACTTCTATCCTCTCTATCCCGTGTCCTCGAGTGGTGAGAAGTCTTCTGTGAGCTGGGACATGCAGATCCACACTGTGTTGAGGCAGTGACAGTGAATACAAAGGGCTCAGAATGAGCCTTAGGTATTCTCTCGTGGGTGGCCATGCCGGCCCTTGCACTCCGGGTGTCTCCACATGGGGACAGATCATCCTTACAGTGACCACGACTATTCCTGTGGTCATACCTGAAGGCATGATGAGTTGCCTTCCTGCTTGGAGTGGGGGGTCGGAATACCGTTTCCCCATTTCTCCATGCCTGGATAATCCGGGAAATCCACCCGGTTTCTTGCTTTCTCTTTATAGCATCAACTTTGGAAAAGTTTGATACTATACGTTTCTCATTATCTAGACTATTCTCTAGAGCTGAGATCTTAGATTCCTTGACCTTGTTGGACGCCAATTGGAGAACCAACAAGATCTTCAGTCGAGCAATCTCTCGAGCTTGCTCCTCAGCAAGTAGGTTGCTTTCCTGAAGGGCTCTCTTCAGGGAATCAGTATTTTCTGGAGGAGAGCAGTTTCTATCTTCAGAAAGGTCAAAAGATATGGGGCAGGGTGAAGATGTTACCTGCTCATCTGAGTTATTGTCATTAGAATCAGTGACCATTGTTTCATCCTCGTCAGAGCTGCTTTCCTCACTGGTCTCGTCAGTCTCTGACACGGACACGGGAGCTCTGATGCAATCCGAGGGATCCTTGCATTCATCTTCAGAAGTGAGGACCCCCACATACGCTGCATCCTCTGATTGGTAGCATATTTCAACTTTCTCTGACCCCCCCCATCAGCTCTGAGATCATCATCCATAGAGATTTAGCCGTTCTACATTTTTCCAATCTAGAGCGAGAGGCTCCAGACCAGACATCCATGATAATTTGTCGAATCCTCTCGTCCAAGTGAAATAGTGATAGTTCCGTCTTTGACATCTCAGCAATGCCCATGGGCACTTGGATCCCAGAGTCGGAGGTCTTCATGGGAATAAACGGACCCTCTTCCAGGATGAAGGATGCTCGAGGATCGATAGCATCAAGGTGAAATGACACTTTCATTCTCCAGATGGGATAATAATCCTTTGTGCATGCGGGGAGTTTGAGTGGCGGTATCTCATAATCCAGATCCATGCTTCTGACACTGGTGGCAGGATTCTACTCAAGGTGTTAACCTTTGAAGAGTAACCTCCCTCTGATACCACTTGAAAGTCCACCTAGTGTCAGCTATGTGCACCTATGGGGGGGGGGGGGGGAATAGGTGACGAGTAGCGCTTTTGCGGAATTTACGAACGTACCTGCCCAATAAAAATAGAAAGCACAGCACACAGAATACACAGGTAAATTATAGTGGTTCGCCGACTTGGGTACATCCACTTTCCCCCTTCGACCTATCTCCCCAACAAGGGACGACTCGGTCACTTCTCCAACGAGATTGAAATCCAATCCCTACACTAACGGAAGGAACCCTTCCACACGTGAGAGTCAACACTCCCACAAAACGGGTTGCACCCAACCCTTACAACACGGAACAAAAGTTCCTTTACAACAAAATTAAATATAGAATGTACACGTGATACAAACTTCTTTTGGAGACTACGGTGTTCCTCTTCGTTCGACGACGTGTTCTTGAAGTCGATGAAGTGTCTACAACCTTGGTCTCTCTTGGAGAGGATCTCCCCGGAACCGGCGGCGGCAACACGAGCGGCGGCTAGCTTCGGGATCGGCGGCTACGATGATAAGCGGCTGCTGAACTTGGAGATCCAAACTTCGTAGCGAAACAAACTAGGTCTACCAACGGTCACTCTAGGATCGGTCGTCTCGATCGATTCGGACGGGGGCGTTTTTCCCGGTCACCAAATCGAGAGACAAGAGATCTCTGGATAGACACGTGAGACTCAAGCTTTGCTAAGCTTCTGTCGCCGGAGATCACGAAGGAATCTCGATTGTTGACGGCGACCAACTATCCCGAGCGCGACGACGGCGGCTGAGAGGAATCGCGATATTAGGGTTTCGTCGAAGCTCGGTTTCTTTTTCTTTCTCCGTCAATTTACTGTTCAAAAATACTGGAATATATATACTGTAGATAACTCCAATATGACCGTTTGTGGGACCCACACTAGAAATCCCTAAGTCCGGTTCAAACTAGTCCAGAGGCAGAATCCAGTCCAGCAGCATCCTGAGAAAACGCTAAGTGAAAATCGGCGAGAATCGCAGGCGATTCTCGACGAATCGGCGAGAATCACCAAGTGATTCTCGACGATTCGTCGAGAATCGTTAGTGATTCTCGCCGAATCACTTATTGATTCTCAACGAATTTCACTTTGTATACATGAGCTGCTTGGCCACTGGCTCGGCGAGAATCACTAGTGATTCTCGCCGAATCTTACTTGGCACCGTTTTGAGGTAGCCAGAAGGAGTCGGCGAGAATCACTAATGATTCTCGTCGATTCGGCGAGAATCACTTGGTGATTCTCGTCGAATCGGCGAGAATCACTTGGTGATTCTCGTCGAATCGGCGAGAATCACTTGGTGATTCTCGTCGAATTTTCCTTGGACGAATTTTCGTCTTCCACCCTGGAGCAGCTCCTTGACCCATCCATGCTCCTTGTCTTCTCTTGCATATGAACGGCCCTGTACTTGAAAGTAAGTGCACTCCAATAGAGAGAGTACACGTATGCCAACACACTGATCTGCTCAATGAGGGATTACGTCGTGCAGACCCGTGTATATTGACCTACTGCACCCTGACATTGGTGTGCACTTAGCGTGGAGGAGCTGCAAGTACAACTTAAGATGTTTCATCAAATACATTGTGAATTCATCTTAGCTTGACAGGTGGCTTCCTCAAATCTAGGTAATCGTGGATACAATACCCAACACTAACCCTGCCTTTGGTCGTGGACTTGTGGCGGATGGAGGCTTTAGTTTTGTACTATGCAGACTGCCTCTCTGGTGTGCGGACTGTTGCTGTAGGGGTTGTGGCTGCCCATATGGTGATGTTGCGGACTCTGCGAACTCTGTGGACTGTGCGGACTGTGCGAACTGTACCTAGTCCGCATAGTGTGAGGCAAGTCCGCCTTGTTGAGTTCTTGCCTTACTCCTGGCGGTTTATTTCTTAGAATCCGGCTAAGTCCTTGTGGACTCAGTGGACGAGTGTTTGTTAGCGCGCGGGCTGGGGCGGTGTCTCTATCCACTAGGGCGGTGATCGCACTCCTCACCTCATCTATAAATAGGACCCCCTGGCACGTCTACAGTAACTGAGTGAATAGTAAGTGGGGGCTCGTCAAAGTGCTGCGGTCTCAGTTTTCTGTCAGCGCGGATTGAATCAGAGTTAATTATTTGTTGTGTGCAGGTCGCGCAGCTAGCTTCAAGGAGCCAGGAGTTTGGCTTTGACTTCAGTCAAGTACTTGGAAGTGTGCGGTCTCTGCAGTTTCAGCAGGTCACTCTACGGCTTCAGTTCTCTGCTTCAACTTTGCAAGGTCCAATAACCTGTCCTCTAGTCTCAGGCGGGTAGGCGATCTGTTCCTCAGTTCCTCGGCAGTAGGCGAATAACGGTGTGTCCGCGCGGCCTCGCGGCTTCGGCGGACTCCATGTCTATTCGGCGTGTTGTAGCTTCAGCTCGGGCGGCTTCGGCGGACTTGGCGACTTCGGCGGTCTCGGCGGTTTCTAGTACTGTCCGCCCGACTTATTTTTGTGCTTTTTTGTTACAGCTGATTGTACTAGAGAAATCATGTCTCGCTACGTATACCTCGTCTTGTAAAGAAGTTTAATGAATATAAGATCTGCTTGTTCTTCCATGTGCTTGGTGTGTTGAGCTTGTTCCCTGGATTTTCGCTAGATCAAAGTGTGAACTAGGTAGTGCCGAAAATATTAATTTGGCTTTGGGCTATCTTGCTGAACACTTTGAGTAAATTTAACATTATTTAGTTTTATTATTATTTTATTTTAATTTTTCAATCATAAAAAATTTACTCTAAATCAATTCAGTGTAATTTAAAGAAAAGGTAGGGCTAGTACTTACATGCGCTAGATTAGTTACTTCTCCGAGGGAACAATTTTTTCTCGCTTTATATTACTTGATTCGGCACGTGTACTTGTGTTAATACATAAATCTACTTTGGGTGTATCACCTACCTTGAGCAATCAACCATCACACATGGATCGTTTGAATTGTCAAATAGCATCTTCGACATCCTTACTTAAACAACTTTGTCTTGCCTATTTCTGCCCAAGCCAAGGAATTATGACACTTCCTATTGTTAGATCTTGAGGCACCCTTAGAGGGGGGTGAATAAGGGCAAATAAAAATTTTCCTAAACATAAAACTTAAGGTAAAATAATCAAGAATGTTAAGATGATATTTTTCACAAATCAAAATATATTTCAAACACTGAAAATTTAATGAAAATGAAATGACAATTTTGTTTCATAAGTGATGAAAAAACATAAACAAGATTTCAATAAAACTTGAAATCGAGGCTACAAATGATTTTTTTGAGTTTTCATCGGTCCTTCTCCTAAGGACCGGTAGGCTAAAGCCAATTTCTCCCTAGATAGAGCTAATAGAATCCCCTAGATCTCTCCACGACCTACTCGCTACACACAAGATAACGATTTCCCCTAAGACACACACGAACCTAGACGCCACACACAAGTCAGTGATTTCTCTATCGATTATACATAATAAAGAAAAGCAACATAGTAGAAATCTAAAATGAAAACTCCCTCTGGTGTAGAGCACTTGAAGAAGACGATGAATCTTTATAAAGGACGTTGGAGTTATAAAGCACGAACGGTCTCTTCTATGCTCTTCAACTTAGTTGCACACTTAGGAGTTTTCTGGTTCCACAGAGTTATCAGGATGGAAATTCTCAACATAAAGGCTACAGAAGA
This sequence comes from Platanthera guangdongensis, assembly GCA_039583875.1. Lineage (NCBI taxonomy): Eukaryota > Viridiplantae > Streptophyta > Magnoliopsida > Asparagales > Orchidaceae > Platanthera > Platanthera guangdongensis. Next base: position 53,431,045 of record CM077157.1, read on the forward strand.
TGTGTATCACGAAATGCACGAAATGGAGCCCCTTTTTAAGCAATCTGCATTATCGCCCCATGATAGCTAGATATCTCCCACGCGATATCACCTCAGCCTGCCATGTGACCCCCTTTGTTGTAACCGTGCCAGAATGATGGTGATCATGCTAAATCGTGTGCTATCGCCCCGCAATAGGCAGATATTGCCAGGCGATATCGATGAATAATGCGTTGTATTGAAACTATTGAGGAAATGACTGATGTCATCAAGTCGATATCGCCGGTGATAGATAGCTATCACCAACAATATCTCTCATCTTTGAAAATGCTACAGCTCAATGTCAATCCAAAATTATCAGAGTATTAATCTGGAGATATTTGCACACCGTAAACACACTATGTTCAAATACATTCAGGATTTGTTATTTTCAAACTAGGGAATGCGGAACACATGCTTCAACAATCTCCCCATTTTGATAATATCAAATCCACTGAGAAAAAAATCAACGACGACCAATAAAGATGATAAAATAAGTACAGCTAGAATGTGCACAAACTCTCCCTTAATGGATGCTTCCCCTATATCAAAAATACTACTGAATAATTAAAAATTTCTTGCGATATTAACTCCCCTTATATCAAAAACACTAGTGAATAATCAAAAAAATTCTTATGATATTCTCCCCCTCTTATTATTAACAAAAGAATTGTAAATTCAAGGATTATCATGGTAGAACTGCAGAAGCATATGAGAGAAAGAATGAAGAGAAATATTAAGATGTTACTAGAGAATTTGAAAAGGTGAATAAGATGGACATGTAACCCAAATATAAGTAAGTTAGTGATTCATCAAGAAAAGATAGCCTATCAATGGAAATTTTGTCATAAAAGTTAATAGAAACTATAAAACTCATGCTAATATATGATATCCAATGATTTTAGAGAGAAATGTTTTAATCGTGTTCAGTCAAATTCTCATGAGAAGACATGCCAAAAAAGATAATGAAGTGTACAATGTGAGCTATTTTGGAAGATATAAGTGGTGAAATTGTTCCTCATGAACCAAATGACTTATAATTCATAACGTAGAATGTTGACAATGTTCTTGATGCTCGTAAAGAGATTCAGGGCACATAATGTTGAAATGGAATGGCATTCATGTTTGCACAAGGTACTTTATAATTTTTTCCAAGGTTCTCAAACTCACAATGTTCGTTAAGACTTATCAGGAGGTGGAGTAGTGCTTGATGGAGTTGCCTTGAGATTTTATTTTGCATAGCATTTTTGTCATATTGCACTCAACATATATTTTTTTTTAAAATGACCAAGAACTCTGAATCCACTTGTTTTGCAAACATAGTATTTTTGTAAAATAGTCATATGATTTGAATTGAACAAGTGTGCATGAATCACATATGAAAAAAGGAACATGAATAATTAAGAGGTTAAATATTTATAAGGCATAATCATGAGAGAGAAATTTTAAACACGTATATCTTGGAACTAAAAAGCATGTTCGTGAATGCCATTATCTAATGTAACAAGTTACTCATACTTAAAGGCATACAAAAACAATCAGAAATATTTGTTACCCTAATTTCATTGGATAGTAAAATATTCAAGCCATGAATGAGCAAAAAAAGTACTTCTAACTTGAAATGAAAAATTAACATGATAAGTCATCTGAAAAGGATAAAAAAAAAACTTAACTGGATTATAAGTACCATAGCCGAATAAAGATGATCACAAAAAGAAGGGTAAATTTTTGACTAATTTTCTTTATCGCGTCGTGATAGCATAATATTGCATGCGATATCAATTTATATAAAAAGGCTGGATTTGATTCCAGATCTCAAAATTGCTTTGAGTTCCTATAATCCTTGTGGAGGAAGATAACCGTACAAGCTCCGGAAATCCCAGATCTAAGGTAAGTTTGAACTTTTCTTATGAAATTTCTTAGGGATCTTGTGTCAAATGTAAAAAGAAGAGATTCTATGTGATCAAAAAATAATTTGAAGAAAAATTTGTGGATTTTGATGAGGGTTTCATGCTTGAGTAAAATACTACTTTGCATTCTTGTTTTATTCATGGATGTTGTAGATCTAGAGCATGTAAGAGTTTGGAGAAGTTTGAAAATGGTTTACATAGATTCTATAGAGTAGATATAAAACTTTTAGGATGAATTTTCAGGCTAGATGAAGATTTTCAAATATCGCCCGACGATAGTGAGAAAAAAACTGATAATTTCATTTTTTTCAGGAAATGGCTTACAGTTTCCGAGCATAAAAGAGCACTGCACGAAATCCTCATTCATCGTACCAATCATATCTAGGGATCAAAAAATCCACTATAGGCATAGCGAAGATCGTTGAATTGGACATGACTTGTGAGTCTCAGTTCTATAATATGTTTGGGCAGTCAGGTATATTATCTCTGCTACTACATGATATGTTTAGTTTAGTGTTAGTCAGTGAGTTTTATGATCATCTAGATGATCCTACTTATACTGGATTGAATGGAGGGGCGAGATCACGATTACAAAATGGAATCGTGGAGATAACCCATGTCAATCTACGAAATGAATTTGGCCTAATTGCTAGAGGAAATGTTTTTGATGTAGTAGAAAATTATAGGAAAGACAGGGAATGGACATAAATGAACCAAGTACTCCACAGAACATCAACTAAAAATCCCATTCAGACCACGACTACACTCACTCCTGAAGCTTATTTAGTTTAAGATATTTTGTGAAATACTGTGTTGTTGAAAGCCAGTGATACGAGAAAAATCACCGCATAACTGGGCCTAGTAACTTTTATAGTAATAAAAAATGAGTAATTTGATGTGGCAGATTTGGTATTATTGTTGATCCGATATACATTTAAGATGAAAGACTCTTTGAGGAGAAAATTAAATACACTTCTATTAGGAAGTATTATTCAACGAGTACTTTATCAATAATACCAATGGATTCATCATGACCTTTACATAAACGATTGCATTCCTCCCATCCATAGTTCAGAGATGACACAATATCCATCAGGATAAGGTGAAGCATCCTCATTAGCAAGACTGACACGAGGTGAATCCTCTACGTCTACTAGACTGCAACTTCCTCGAGGAGTAACTCTTCGAGAAAGGGTGGATGAGCTTTATGATTTAGTGGAATAACATAAAGCTGGAATGAAGGTGAGGCTGACTGGACTGAATAAATTTATGAGGTTTATAGCTAAAGGACTGAACTTGAACCCGACCTCGGAGGAGGAAAAAGATTGGGAGAGTCCGGTGTTAGATCATCTTCGTCATTCTATTCGACGTGTAAGATGGTCGTGGGAGCGAGGATAGAGTTCAAGTGACGACCAACCACCTATCAGTGAGGATTGAGACTTTTGATCAGATTTTCTATAGGGTTACTGAAAAGGAGCTATCGCCCAGCGATAGTGGGCCATCGCTTGGCGATAGGGATCTATCACCAGGCGATAGGGTGCTATCACCTGGCGATAGTGAGCTATCGCCTGATGATAAATAAATTTCACATTTTCATTTTGCACATTATCTTTTTGGACTAGTGTTGTAATAAAGACATTTTATTGAATCTATTGCAATGATAATCTGGATAATTAAGTAACTGTTAAGCTTGATTTTCATCAGTAGTATTTTTGATTAATTAGCTTATTTGAATGTTGTTAAGCTTTTGATAATATTCATTTTTTTCTAGTTAAATGATTTAGATTTTTAATTTGAAATATTTAAGACTCCTAACTCTGGTCTTAGCGTAGAAAATAGTGAATCAGGAAGTGTTTTGGTGAAAATATCGTCAATTTATGATTCGATTCTTATAAGGTTGATTGTAATGTTGTCCTTTTTAATGTGATATCTAATAAAATGATGACGAACATCTCTATGTTTAGATCGTGAATGATGTACTGGATTATAAGTAAGATCAATTGCACTTTTATTGTCACACCTTACTTCTATGGTTTGTTGTTTTATTCCAAAATCTTCTAACGTTTGTTTCATCCATAAATCTTGTGCACAACAACTACCTAGTGCAATATATTTGGCCTCGGTGGTAGAGAGGGCATAATAATTTTGTTTCCTACTCAACCAAGAAATAAGTGAAGAGCCTAAAAAGTGATAAGTGTCACTTGTGCTTTTACGATCTAACGAACAACCAGTATAATCTGAATTGGAATAACCATGTAAAATAAAATCATCATTATGTGGATACCATAGTCCTAGTTTATAAGTACCAATTAGATCTCTAAAGATTCATTTAACCGCTTTTAAATGTGATTCTTTAGAATTAGCCTAAAATATAGCACACAAGCAAACTGCAAACATAATATCAGATATATATGCAGTTAAATATAATAAAGAACCTATCATCCCTCTATATAAACTTTGATCAATATATATTCCACTTTCATCTTTTCCTAACTTTAATGAAACACTTATAGGAGTACTTGATTGCTTAAGATTTTCAAATCCAAATCTTTTAAGAACATCATGAATATATTTTGATTGACAAATAAAAATACCATCATGTTTTTGAGTAATTTGAAAATCTAAAAAATTTGTAAGTTCTCATACCATGCTAATTTCAAATTCATTTTTTATAACCATTACAACATCATTACATAACATTTCATTAGTGGCTCCAAAAATAATATCATCAACATAAATTTGTAAAACTATTAATTCATTTTTAATTTGCTTAGTGAAGAGTGTATAATCAGTACTATCCATTTTATAATCATTTTTCAACAAATATAAAGTTAATCTATCATATCATGCATGAGACACTTATTTCAAACCATAAAACACTTTTTCTAATTTGTAAACATGATTAGAAAATTTTTCATTCACAAAACCAGGGGGTTGTTTTTCATAAACTTCTTCCTTAATATACCCATTCAAAAATGCAATTTTGACATCCATTTGAAATAAGTTAAATCTCTTGAAACTAGCAAATGCAAGGAAAATCCTAACTGCTTCAAGACGTGCTAGGGGTGCAAAAATTTCATCAAAATCTACCCCTTCAATTTAAGCATAACCTTTTACAAGCGTAGCTTTGTTTCTAGTGATCCTAGATTCATTATCTAACTTATTTTTAAAAATCCATTTAACTCCTACAACAGGATGATCAGAAGGTCTCTCTACAAGTCTCCAAACCTTATTACGTTCAAATTGATTAAGTTCATAAATTATAGATAAAAACCAAGATTAATCATTTAAAGCGGTTGAAACATCTTTTGGTTCTATATTGGAAACAAAACAAAGTTTGAAAATAAATCATGTAAATAAGAACGAGTACTTACCCCTCTTGATGGTTCTCCTATGATCAAATCTTGTGCATGATCATTTGAAAATCTTAGTTCACTTGGAGCCACATATTCTTCCACTTCTTTTTCTTCTCTTTCATCTTATCTTCTTCTTGATCTCCAAGTATTTCATCATCATCCTATTTCAGTTGTGGAAGGGATTCTTTATCATTACATGTAGGATTAGTTTCTACACAAGAAACAAGCTCATCAAATTTAATATGAATTGATTCTTCAACTATTTTGACCTCTTATTATAGACTCTATAAGCTTTACTAGTTTAAGAATAACCAATAAATATACTTTCATCGCATTTTCATCAAACTTTCCTCTTGTGTCTTTACTGTTCAAAATGAAACATTTGCAACAAAAAATTTAAAGTAAGATACATTCAGTTTCTTTTGAAAATAAAATTTTAGTCGAAGCATAACACGATTAATAACATAACATGCAGTATTTATAGCTTCAACCCAAAACGATTTAGGAAATTTGTATTCAGATAACATAGTATGAGCTAGTTCTTGAAGTGTCATATTTTTCCTTTTTATCACATGATTTTGTTGCGGTGTGTGAGGAACGGAAAATTCATGTTTAATTTCTAACTCATTTAAAAAGAAACAAAGCTATCATTATCAAATTCACCTCCATGATCCGAACAAATGCATTTTATTTTTAAGTAAAACACATTTTGAATACGTATACATAATTTAGTAAATTATAAGAACATGTCGGTTTTTGAAGTTAAAAAAAATAGTCCAACAAAAACGTGAATAGTCATCAATCAAAACAAAAGTGTATTTTATACCTCTTAAACTTTGTGTAGTAATTCGACCAAATAAATCTATGTGAATTAATTGTAAAGGTCTAGTAGTAGAAATAACATCTTTGCTTTTGAACAAAGATTTTGAAAATTTTCCTTTTTGATACGGCGGACATAAAGAAGACAAATTTCCACTTAAGGTAGATAATCCTTTAATTAATTTATTTTTTGACAATTTTAAAATTAACTTGACACTAGAATGACCAAGTCGCATATGTCACAATTCTAACTCCTCTTTTTTGGGCATAACACATTTTAGAGATGAATGTGATATAGTACATTTAGGCCAAAATCATATAACTAACTTATAGAAATCAAAGTTTGTTTTAAACCTTTCACATACAAAATATTTGATATAGTAAAAGAATCATTACATACTACTCCAATGCCTATGATGTTTTCCTTTACCGTTGTCACCAAAAGACACTACTCCATCTTTCTTTATTCCTAGGCTAAGGAACTTCAACTTATTGCATGTCATGTGCTTTGAACATCCTAAGTTCAAGTACCATATGTCTTCCTTGTCCTTAGCTTGTCAACACACCTAGAAAGAATATGAGAGTAAAGATCTGGTTGCCCAAATAGTTTATCCCATAGAATAGGTGGAAGCCTTAAGTGTTGGAGTGGGGGAACACTTCTTGTCCTCTTGTTTCTCACACCGGGTTAGCCCAAGTGAGCTTAGAGGAACAGGAGTGCGAAACTGACGATTCGTAGGGTCATTCCAGTGTCAGGGCATTCAACGATCTTCGAACGCGGCTCGGCGTTCGACAATCGTCGAACGCGGCTCGGCGTTCGACGATCGTCGAACGCGGCTCGGCGTTCTTCGATCATCGAACGCGGCTCGGCATTCGTCGATCCTTATTTTATGGTTGTTTTACGGGGTATATAAGTCATGGTTATCGGGCTTAGGGTACAGACAAAAAAAAGGAAACAAGGGGGCTGCTGTCGTTCGAGGGATAACGACTAAACTTCTGGAGATTAACACGAAGGTTTATTTGTGTCGGGAGTTCTTCAGAAGGCGAAGAATAAGTAGCCCAAACTTGGGGTGAACCTCTGTATATCTTTGTGTTGATTTATTCAACTGGTACATTGAATATCTGCTTCTTGGTGCTCTAAATCTTTACATTTGGTATCAAAGCGAGGTTTCATGGCTTCAGGAGGAGTGCAGATCGAGATAGAGAAGTTTTATGGCAATAGATTTGATTTGTGGAAGATGAAGATGGAGAACCTTCTGGTTGATCATGATTTATGGGGGGCATTAGTTGATCCTCCGCCAACCGAGAAATCGACTGCGGATGCTGTTGCGGCCTGGACAAAGGCTGATCGGAAAGCCAAAGGTTTAATCAGACTTTGTCTGGCAGATTCAATCTTGACAAATGTTATGGAAGAAACTTCCGGGCAAGGGTTATGACGGAAGCTGGAGACTCTCTACCAGAGTAAATCCCTGGTGAACAAGCTGTTGTTGCGGAAGAAATGGTACAACTTGAAGATACATGAAGGTGATTCTTTTTTAGAGCACCTGACCAATTTAAACACGGTTGTGGGTCAGTTGACCTCTATTGGTGAGAAGTTCTCAGATGAAGACAGAGCCATCACACTACTCTGTTCGTTGCCGGATTACTGGGACAACGTCATTGTTGCTATCGGGGGCAATGGAGAGAAGGCACTCTCAAGTGAGTCAGTGTGCGCTACTCTTTTATCTAAGGAGACCAGGAGAGGAGGCTCAAAGAAGGCTAGCAAGGGTTCTTTGAGTGTATCCAGATCGCGCCCTCAATGGAGGGATAATAAGCAAGGTGGATCTTGAGATAAGTCTCGGGGTAGATCCAAGAGCAAGGAGAAGAAGCCCATCAAGTGCTGGAAGTGTAATGGGGATGGGCATGTGAAGTCTCAATGTCACAACAAGGCCATTCAAAAGAAGGATGTATGCTCAACTTCAGGCACAAAGAAGGAGATCGACAGCAGTGACATGTACATTGCGGCTGCATGTGTTGCTCAGATGGATTCTAATGTGTGGTATGTTGACATGAGAGCCTCCTATCACATGGCTCCTCATAGACACTGGTTCTGTGAATATGAGAGGTTTGATGGTGGTGACGTCATGCTTGGGGATGATACTGCAGTGCAGATCGAAGGACGTGGCAAGGTGATGCTCAAGCTGTCAAATGGGACCACGAAGACTCTTCCGGGTGTGATGCACATTCCTATGATGAGCAGGAATTTGCTCTTAGTGGGTTCTATGGCGGATGCAGGAGTGACTTTCAGTTGTGACAAGCTCTCATGCAAGATGACCAGAGGGGCAATGGTGATTGCCAATGGAGTTAGGCATGGGACACTGTATAAACTACTTGATGATACAGTGGATCCAAGCGGGGCACTTATCTCTGAAGGCAAGAAGTATGACTAGGAGGAGCAGTCCAAGCTATGACATCATCGGCTTGGGCATATCAGTGAGAAGGCGATGTCGATCGTGGCTTAAAGTCAGATGGTGGACGGTGTGCCGATGTGCACCACGAGCTTTGGGTTCTGTGAGCACTGCCTACTTGGAAAGCAGCACCAGGTCAGCTTCCATGGAATAGGCACGAGGGCAACTGGAGTGCTGGATCCGATACATAGCGACGTGTTCGGGCCGACTCAAGCTCCATCTCTCGGCAGTGCTAGGTACTATGTATCTTTCACTGATGATTATTCATGGTATTCCTGGATCTATTTTCTCAGGTCCAAATTAGAGGTTCTAGATAGGTTCAAGGATTTCAAGAGCCTGATGGAGAACCAGTTGGAAAGAAAAGTGAAAGTCCTTCGTTCTGATAACAGAGGCGAGTACTGTTATGATGCTTTTGAGCGGTACTATACTGAGCAGGGTATTGCATGGCAGAAAACCACATCCTACACCCCAGAGCAGAATGAAGTGTCAGAGAGGCTGAACCGGACATTGATGGAGAAGAGCAAGTGCATGCGCAGTTGGGCAGGTTTGGGGGAGGAGTTCTGGGCTGAAGCGGTGGATTCAGCCAACCATCTGAAGAACAGGTCCCCAACCTCTGCAGTGAAGGGGTGTACCCCCTATGAAGTCATTTTCAAGAAGAAGCCGATTATGTCTTACGCTCGTGTGTTTGGGTGTGATGCCTATGTTCACATTCCAAAAGAGAAAAGGGGAAAGCTTGATATGAAGTCCGAGAAGTGCAGTTTTGTGGGGTACAAAGAAGGCGTCAAGGGGTACAAGCTTTGGAACCTGGTGACCAGGACTGTGACGATCAACAGAGATGTGATGTTTCATGAAGTCAGTCCACAGGTCAGCACACAAGCGGGGAAGACAAGGGCTGCAAAGGAGGAAACAGTAGCCAGAAGTATAGAAGTTGATTCTCAGGTTGATGCTCAAGGGGCTACTACTGTTGGTGCTAAGTCTGATTCAGAATCAGACGATTTAGAGACTGTGAACATTGATGGTGGGTCAGAAGATGAGATTGCTGATGTCCCACTTCTGAGGCGTTTAACAAGAGAAAGGAGGGCACCACTCAGGTACTCTCTTAGTGTAGGAGGAGCACACTATTGCCTTAATATGCTTGGTGAAGATCCCATTTCAGCCAGGGATGCAAGGTCAAGGGATGATGCGAACCAGTGGGAGCTTGCGATTGTTGATGAGATGGATTCCTTGCGGAAGAATCAGACTTGGAGTCTGTGCAAGCTTCCAAAGGGAATGAAGGCCATTGGGAGCAAATGGATCTTCAAGGAGAAGGTGAAGGCAGATGGCACCGTGGAGAAATACAAGGAAAGGTTGGTTGCCAAAGGGTTCTATTAGGTGGAAGGTGTGGACTATGACGAGATTTTCTCGCCGGTTGCTAAGCTCACTTCGATTAGGTTGGTTCTCTCTATTGCGGCATCACATGACTTGGAGGTTGAGCAAATGGATGTGAAGACAACATTTATTCATGGAAATCTGGAGGAGGAGATATACATGAGGAAACCGGAGGGGTTTGAGGCCAAGGGCAAAGAAGATCTGGTTTGCAAGCTGAAGAAGTCCCTTTATGGTCTTAAGCAATCACCGAGGATATGGTATCAGAAGTTTGACACCTATATGCTGGATGTGGGGTTTGAAAGGACAAATTCTGACCACTGTGTCTATCACCAGAGGAATGGGGAGTATTTTACTTTCTTGACACTCTACGTAGATGATATGCTACTCGTAGGGAATAGTGCCAAGATGATCCAACAAGCAAATTCGAAATGAAAGATTTGGGGCCAGCAAATGTGATCTTGGGAATGCAGATCTCCAGGGTCCGAAGCAAGAAGAAGCTTTGGTTGGGGAAGCAAAGGTATGTCGAAGAGGTGTTGAAGAAGTTCAACATGGCTGATTGCAACCCTATCGGTGCTCCTATGCCTGTTGGGAGTAAGTTGTCTGCTGAGATGTGTCCCAAGACACACGAAGAAATCGAGGACATGGCAAATGTTCCATATGCAAGTGCAGTGGGGAGTTTGATGTACGCCATGGTGTGCACTCGTCCTGACATCGCACATGCAGTGGGGGTCCTGAGCCGGTATATGGACAAACCTGGGAAGGAGCACTGGAATGCTATGAAGCATGTTTTCAAATATCTTCGCGGTACCTCAAGTTATTCCCTCTGTTTTGAAGGTACTAGTGAAGGAGGATCCCTAAACGTGGTTGGCTATGTGGACTCAGATTGGGGAGGTGATCTGGATAGCAGGAGATCCACCAGTGGATATGTATTCACATTATTTGGTGGAGCTAATAGTTGGATGAGTCAGCGACAAGGAGTGGTAGCACTCTCGTCAACGAAAGCGGAGTACATGGCTCTAACTCATGTTAGTAAGGAGGTCATATGGCTGCGAAGGCTGTGCCTGGAGCTCAATTTTGAGCAGGGTCCTGTGAAGATGTGGTGTGATAGCCAAGGGGCTATTCAGTTAGCCAAGAATCTGACTTTCCATGCTAGTACTAAGCACATTGATATCCGATATCACTTCATCCGGGAGAAGGTGGAGAAGCAGGTGGTTCGACTGGAGACAGTCAACACTGAGAAGAATAGCTCTGATTTTCTTACCAGGGCTATTTCTGTTGCAAAATTTGAATGGTGTGTAATAGCCGTGGGGTTGAAGAGGAAAGCTGGAGGAGCTGCCTTATTGTGTGATAGTTGTCCACCAAGTGGGAGAATATTGGAGTGGTGGAACACTTCTTGTCCTCTTATTTATCACACCGGGTTAGCCCAAGTGAGCTTAGAGGAACATGAGTGCGAAACTTATAATTCGTATGGTTATTCCCATACCGGGGCGTTCGACGATCTTCGAACGCGGCTCGGCATTCGACGATCGTCGAACGCGGCTCGACGTTCGATGATCGTCAAACACAGCTCGGTGTTCGACGATCGTCAAACACATCTTGGCATTCGTCGATCGTCGAATGCGGCTCGGCGTTCGTCGATCCTTGTTTTCTGGTTGTTTCACAGGGTATATAAGTACTGGTTACCAGTCTTAGGGTACAGACAGAAAAAGGGAAACAAGGGGGTTGCTGTCGTTCGAGGGATAACAACTGAACTTCTGGAGATTCACACGAAGGTTTATTTGTGCAGGGTGTTCTTCAGAAGGCGGAGAGGAAGTAGCCCAAACTTGGGGTGAACCTCTGTATATCTTTGTGTTGATTTATTCAACTGGTACATCAAATTTCTGCTTCTTGGTGATCTGAATCTTTACATTAAGTACCCAGACTTGTTTAACAAAACTATGGTATTTCTTCCTACAAGTGTCAGTGGTGTAACCAAACCTATTACATTTATCATACGTGATAAAATGGGAAGAGTCGGGTATCCTTTTGATCCGTGCACAATGATGAGAGTACATTGCACGAGATATGATCTGACTTCAAAGAGATCTTCAATCTAGGAAGTGAAAGAAAGAGTCGCACAAGCTCAAGTGGTATGAGAGGACTCGGAATATAGGTCCTCTTCTACCTACCTGCGATGCTTTGGGCATACCACCAGCAACGCGGGACGACTCACAGTAGCAATTGAAATGAACCCCATCTTACTCATGAGAGAATCAGGTAGATGAAAACAATTAGAATCCGTTAGGCTGCACTATGGCTGGAGGAGGTGCAATGGCTAACTACGTTAATCAACGGTTGTTACGTCCCTGATTGGCTTGCGAAGGTGATGGTACTTTTGACCAAACTGCGTGAGATACCCAGACTTGTTTAACAAAACTATGGTCTTTCTTCCTACAAGTGTTAGTGCTGTAACCAAACCTATTATATTTGGCACACATGATAAAAGGGGATGAAGTATTTTTCAAAAAGTTTTGAGATTTTTTGTTGGAAATAATGATGATAGCAGATTAGTTTTTTTTATTCGAAAAGTTTGAAGTTCTGAAAATTTTGCTATCACCGGTGATAGTGGCTATCGTCGGGCGATAGCTTCCAAAAGTATAACTAAGCCCATATTTCGCAGATCTGTAACATTAATTTGGCAAAATCATATCCAGTGAAATTTTGCCCACTCCAAACATTTTACGGCCATTTCAAAATCACGGACTCGGGCTTTCAAAGTGGTGTTTTCAGTGACTAACATAACACACCGGTTTGCAAAATCCTTTTTACTACCTTCTACTTGGGATTAAGATAATTTTAGAGATCTTTCCAAGTCACTTTTCCTTTGTAAGAGAATCAATGTTAGATTGAGACTTAGCAAGAGCCTTGTTTAATTCTATTACCCTTACCAAAGAGTGATCGTTCTTTGACTAGTAACTTTCTACTTCTCAATTACTTTTAATTCAATAAATAGTTTTTTATTTTCGTTTAGTAAAATTTTGTTTTTATATTTAAGTAAATCAATATCTTTTAAATTTTTATCAAAATATTTGCAAGTTTTCAAAAATTCAGAATATAGCTCGTTATAAGTTGGACGAGTTACCTCATTTTCACTTTGGACACTACACTCATCATCAGATGGTGAGATGCTCGTTCCCATCTAGCACAAGTTGACCTCCTCATTAGCTTCTTAACTTGAACCACTCGACTCCTCAGATGTGAAGTCATCCCAAGTTTTTGCCTTAAGAACTTTCTTCTTGTCCTTCTTTTTGTGCTTCTTTTCTTTCATCTTTTTCAGATATTTTGGGCACTTGCTCTGGATATGTTCGAGTTTTATACAATAATAACATTCAGGTGGTGGACGTTCTTCACCATCCTCTACATCAGCTTTTCTTTTTTACTTTTCCTTTCTTGAATTCAGATTCCTTCTTATTAAAATCTTCTTGAACAAATTTCATCTTTCAGGGTTCCTCATAAATCTCTTGAACTTCTTGACAAACAAACTCCTCTCATCTTCTTCATCACTCTCATCAGTTTTACTTTCCTCTTCCTTCTTAGATTTCAACTTCAATGCTTTCTTTCTTGGCTCCAAATTGTATTTTTTTGTTGACTCCTTAACTCCACCACATGAGTTTTCAAATTCCCGATGAGATTCTAAATTTGAAAAGTCTTTAAATCGTGTAACTCTAAGATGACAGTCACCTTAGGATTGAACTTTGGGGGAAGTGATCTAAGACTCTTCCTTGCTAAATCACAATTTGAGAAGTTCTTTCCAAGAACTTTGGAGTCATTCATAATTTTACTGAATCTTGTGTACATGAAATCTATATTTTCATCAACTTTCATCTTGAACTTTTCAAATTCTAATTCTAATTGAAATAACTTAGAATCCTTCACCCACAATGTACCTTCATGAATAACTTCAGGTAAATTCCAAATATCATACACAGTTTCACATACACACACGAGATTAAATTTAGTCCTATCTAACACACAAAATAAAGTATTCATTGTCTCATCGTTATTTTTATATCTCAGTTTATCAGTATCATCCCATTTATCCGTAGGTTTTCCATAGTGAAACTTCCAACTATCATTGTAGGTGGAGTGTAGTATTGTTCTACCACACCCCATACTTCAATATTTATTATTATTAGAAAATATCGCATTCGAGTTTTCCAATATTTATAATATGTGCTAGTGAATAATGGAGGTCTACTAATACCTTTCCGCTCAGAGAAAGCATGATCGTTATGCTCCATTTCCCGGTGGTGAAACCGATTTGGAGTAACCTCGCTCTGATACCAAGTGATGGATCTTGAGGTGCCCTTAGAGGGGGTGAATAAGGGCAAATAAAAAATTTCCTAAATATAAAACTTAAGTAAAATAATCGAGAATGTTAAGATGATATTTTTCACAAACCAAAATATATTCCAAACACTCAGAAATTTAATGAAAATGAAATGATAATTTTATTTCATAAGTGATGAAAAAATATAAACGAAGATTTCAATATAGCTTGTAATTGAGGCTACAAATGAAAAATTTCTTCTGAGTTTTCACTGGTCCTTCTCCTAAGGACCTGTAGGCTAAAGCATATCTCTCCCTAGATACATCTACTAGCCTCCTCCTAGATCTCTTCATGACCTAGTCGTTGCACACATGACGACAATTTCCCCCTAAGACACACACAGACCTAGACGCCACACATAAGATGGAAATTTCTCTATCGATTACACAGAATAAAGAAAAGTAACAAAGTAGAAATCTAAAATAAAAAATCCCTCTGGTGTAGAGCACTTGAAGAAGACAATGAATCCTTATAAAGGACGTCAGAGTTGTAAAGAACGAACGGTCTTTTTTATGCTGTTCAACTTATGTGCACACTTGAGAGTTTTTCTGGTTCCATGGAATTATCAGGCTGAGAATTCTCAACACAAAGGCTCCTGGAGATGCATATCATGAAATGCACGAAATGTATCCCTTTTAAATAATTTTGTACTATCACCCTACGATAGCTAGATATGGCCTGCACAATATCATCTCAGCCTACGATGTGGCCCACTCTACTGTAACAGTGCCAGAATGATGGTGATCATGCTAAATTGTGCACTATCATCCCTCAATAAACAGATATAACCTAGCGGTATCAGTGAAAAATGTGATATACTGAAACCGTCGAGAAAAGTGTTGACGTCATCAAGTCGATATCGCCCGATGATAGATAGCTTTTGCCAGCGATATATCCGGTCTTTGAAAATGCTACAGCTCAATATCAATCCAAAATTATTATAATATTGATCTGGAGATATCTGCACACCATAAACACGCTATGATCAAATACATTCGGGATTTGTTATTTTCAAAACAGGGAATGCGGAACGCATGCTCCAACACCTATTATAAAAGAGCCTCGAAGGGATCCATTTTAATACTTGCTTGGTAGTTGTTGTTGTAAGAGAACTCAATCATATAGAGATGGTTCTCCCACCTCTTTTCAAAATACAAGGTGCACATACAAATAATATCCTCCATTATTCTATTGACCTGTTTAGTCTGCCCATCTATTTGAGGATGAAAAACAATACTAAACTATAGTCTGGTATCCAACAAATGGTCGATTAGCCTCCAATCATTTGATGTGAAGTGTCCATCTTAGTTTCTTATGATGCTACGGGCACACCGTGCAATCGTATAATATTGTCAATATATAATTTTACCAATTTTTCAACTGAATTGTCTCTTCGGTTCGAAATGAAGTGAGACACGTTCATCAAATGGTCTACGATCATCCAAATGTCATCATTCTTATGTTGTAATCTCGGCAGGCCATGCACGAAATCCATAGAAATGTCATTGAACTTCCATTCTAGAATTGGTAAAGACTTTAGAAATCCACAAAGTTTTTGACATTTTGCATTTACAAGTGCGCAATTATGATACTTCGCCACATATAGAGCTATGTTGTTGGGTACATTGGATTAAATGTACTAGATTTGAAGAAGCCTCACCCTACTCAATGATATACATCATGGTGTATTTGATGTGTCTTTGAGTTTCTTTGTGCAGGTTAAGTAATTGCAGAGAAAGATTAAAAGTTTCTAAGTCCATGTGTCGACACCCAGAAGAAAAGTGTCGACACTTAAGAAGACTTGTGTCGACACCCAGAGAAGCAGTGTCGACACTTGGAGTAATTGTGTCGACACCTGGAATGCAGAGTCGACACTAGAAGGAAAGTGTCGACACATACAGGCTGTGTCGACACTCAATGAAGAAATGTCTAAAGAATCAGTGTCGACACTTAGAAGCAGTGTAGACACCCAGAGGAACTTTGTCGACATAATGAAGAATGTGTCGACACACAGCAAAAGTCTCAACACATGAAGAAAGTGTCGACACTAGGAGGCTGTGTCAACACTCAGCAAACTTCAACAGAGTTTAAATACAAGTGTCGACATAATGAAGAATGTGTCGACACACAGCAAAAGTCTCAACACATGAAGAAAGTGTCGACACTAGGAGGCTGTGTTGACACTCAGCAAATTTCAAAGTCCAAGTACAAGTGTCGACACAAACGAGATGTGTCGACACTCAGCAAAAGGTTCAACACAGAAGGCATGTGTCGACACTAAGAAAATGTGTCGACACTTAGCAAGTATCAACACAAGAAGATGTGTCGACACAAAGGAGTAGTGTCGACACTTACAAGAAATCAACTAAGTATCAAAGAAGAAGGACTTGTGTCGACACACAGGATCAATGTCGACACATGTTGAAGAAGCAGTGTCGAGAAGTAGTTTCTACAACATAAGGAGTTGTGTCGACACCATGAAGGCTAGTGTCGACACTTAGTCTACTTGTGTCGACACTTGGTCTATTTGTGTCGACACTTAAAGACTGACTGTCTCGACACTTTCAGACAGTTACAGAAAATTCAAGAAGTGACTGGATGACTTGACAGCTGCCATTCCAGCCGGTCTACTGCAACTGTCAGAGCTGTCAGAAGATCGTTAGAAACCGGATCAGCCGGTCACCATGAAGAAAGCCTATATAAAGGCTTATTCCTTCAACAGAAAGTGAGAGATTAAGCAATTCATTGAAGAATCAATTGAAGTGATCAGAAGATCTAAGAAGTTGGAGAGAGAGAGAGAGCTCCTTCTAAGAAGACAGCTATTGAACCAGGCTGTGAAGAAAGTTTCAGATTGAGATCTGATTCTTAAGTCAGCAGTGATTGAAGATCATCTGCATAGAGTTTCAACCCTACTGTGTTCTAATTCAAGAAGCTTTGAAGAAAGCCAAGGGAGGTTGATCTCAGCAAAGTTCTTTCAAGAACTCATCAAGAAACCTATCAACTCTTCTCTCTTATTCTGAGTTGTGGGTATATACTTTGTAATGTTAATTTCTTGTAGGATCCTAAGGGATCTGAGTTGTAAGCCTGAAATTATAAAGGCTGAGTGGTAGGGCCTATACGCCTGAGTGTAGGAGATTCATTTCTCTGAGTGTAGGCCTTGTTGATGGCTGAGTGTAGGCCTTGGTGAAGGCTGAGTGTAGGTCTTTGAGAAGACTGAGTGGTAGGGATTTTGAGCCTGAGTTGTAAGAGTGGGATCACTCTGAGCTGTAGGAACCTATTTGGGGTTCTGAGTGTAAGATCTGAGGATCTGAGGAATAGTGGAGAAGTTGGGCCGAATCTAGTACACTACTAGATAGGCGAAGGGGAAAGTGGATGTACCCAGACCTTGGGGAACCACTATAAAATCTGTGTGTTCTCTGTGTGTGCTTTATTCTGTGATTGCTGTGTTATATTGCTGTGAAGAATTGCATATAAATCTGTGTTTCTGCCTAAAAGTTTAAAAATATTAAGGTCACCTATTCACCCCCCCTCTAGGTGATTAGGTACAATTTCTTTCATATGTCTTTCTTCAAATGTGGCCACCAAAATAGTTTCTTCATGTCTTTGAATATTTTTGTGCTCCCCGGGTGGATTGAGTACTTGGTAAAGTGAGAATCGTATATCAACTCCTTCCGCAACTTGCTAAAATTCAGGACACACAAGAGAATATCTTTCCACAGAAATCCGTCTTCGAAGGAAAACTCAATATTTGACCCATCTACGGTCTCTCCCATATAACACTTCATGCTTTCATCAAACTCTAACGCCTGCTGGTTTTTTTCCCGCAAGGTCATATTGCACCTTCATCCAGTTCAAGCATGCATTTACACTTATTCTCTTATCAACACAAGATATAGCCAAGTCCTTCAAGTCACGAATTAGATGCTTATCATGCATTTGAATTTAGTTTGCTTGTGTTGGAACCCTTTGACTTAACGCATTAGCGACTACATTTTCCTTCCCGGGATTGCAATGAATTTGGAAGGAATAGTTATAAAGAAACTCCATCCACCATATTTGACTCATAGTGAAATCCTTTTGATATAACATATACTTAAGGCTCTTGTGGTCTATAAATATGTCAATATTCATGCCATACAAGTAATCAAACCAAAGCTTAAGAGCGAATATCATGACCGCTAACTCTAAGTTGCGAACCGGATAAGTTCTCTCATGCACATTCAACTAGCGAGAGCCATAAGAAATAAATTTTCTAAATTAAAAAAGAACACAACCTAATCCACTCCATAAAGCATCATTGCATATCTTGTAGCCTTCCGTACCACATGATGAACACTAAATTTGTGTCATGGTTAGACAACTCTTCAACCCCTCAAAAGCTTGAGAGCACGTCGGCGACCAAACAAACTTCTGATCGTTCCTCATCAAGGTTGTGAGAGGTAGAGCTATTTTCACAACTCGCATTTTCTCCGCAATTAAACAACATATCAGAGTAAGAGAAAACATGCGTCGTGATGCCACGCCATGCATGGGATAACTGCAGACACTCAGGAAAGACCCCAACTCAACACTTTATATGAAATCCATAAGTTTAATATGAAGAAAGTTGCAGTTTAGGTTAAGTTCTAATGGTCGTATCCCTCGTCTCAGTGAATTAACTAGTCCACAAGTAGAAATATGAATATACGCTGCGAAAAATACTTTTCTTATATTTGATTGACATCCTACAAGAGCATAAACATCCAACTAGAACAACTCATGATATGCATACCTCTAGATTTAATATAATTATAGAAATAGCTTTTACGTCAGTTAAAATATAGTGACTTTGATGTAAAGTGATGCTATGCATGAGATGGTCAAAAGATGCTTTTACACTTTGAAAATAATTAACATGCAATACTAACATAAAACCTTCACAGAGTGCAAGTAAAACCAACCATTCACAATTAACAGATTTAGCAGCTAATAAGTATTTAACATTCTACAAGAAAACCACCAGTGAGTGTCAACAACCTGACACGAATCTACTGAAGGTTTGTATGTCTGAACTAAACAAAACAACAAAAGTACCTCACGATGGTGAGGAAAACCACAGCAACAACTGCAGACCGCTGGAAACCGCCAAACCTAACCGCTCAACCGACTATTGCACTGAACCTGAGGAATTCAAAGAAAGAATACCTCAGCAAGCAAGTATAAGTGGCAAAAGAAATCAATAGATAATAAATAAAGTGAAAATAGAAAGGAGTTTACCAAACCCAACTTTAAAAATGGCAGACAAACCGCAGTTAATTAGTCAAATTGAAACAAGTAAAGTAGAACACTCAACAGTAGTGTAAGAAAGGTGCACAAAGTGAGAAAAGATACCATGCTTCGCTTAAACTTGCAAAAGCAAACATCCAACAGATGCCTACATAATAGGAAGAAAAGAAACTGAACAGCTCTGACACGTAAATCATTAGCACCGAAAAAAACAAACGGTCCTGAGTCGGTGGCCACAATGTCCAACATGAATTAACTGACCAAACATCTCAAAAGGCCCTGCGGTGGTGGCCACCTGTCCAACGCAACCCAACAGTCCATAATAATAGACAAAAACCCATTAAATACAATGATTCACGAAACAGCGTCCAACTGGCAGTCCTTTATCCACTATCGATCTAGTCGTAGAGCATGTTCAAAATACCCACAACACCTAAGTCCCAACTCCAGATACTCCCACAACAAAGAGGAGAGAAAAACCCAAAATTTCACCCTAAGGCCCATACTCGACATATCAGACAAAAATCATCGAAAATATCCTAAGTCCAGCCAAATTTGTCGAATATACCTGACGAAATCAAGGGATACCTGACGAATTGGACTTGATTCAGCGTATATACTCGACGAATCCGACTTAGTATCCAGATCACTCAACGCCTTCTAAGCCTATCATACTCGATGAATTCGTCGAGAATACTTGACAAATTTACCTTAACTCAACGCCAAGACTACTGATACTCGACGAACTCGACATCTAGATACTCAACGAATCTGACTCGGCAAAATCTAACCTTACTCGACGAATCCACTCGACAAAGACACTATTACTCGATGAATTTCACTCGTTCTATTTCCTCATATTCAACGAATTCCAGATAGTCTACTACACCTATGAGCGACGAAATTCCCTTAGGCTATATACCACACTCGACAGATTCTTAGCCGAAAAGTTCTAACTGTCCTCTGGATTCCTCAAGTCTACTCCCTACACTACTCCTACATACTAAGGAGGGAAGGAAGAGGAAGGACATGAAAAAAAGCAAAGCAAGGGGAAGATCACAACTTGCCTCGAAACTCCCAAAATCCGACTCCTCCAAGCGCTCTACGATAAGGCTCGACCGCAATAAGTCCTAGGGAACGTTTCCTGAAACTTTTTGGGAAAGAAGGAGGTCAAAACCGCAAACCCTAATGTCTAAAAATCCAAGAAATAAGAAATACTTACCACACACACGTAGATCTAGGCGAGAGCTTTCCGAATCTCCACTCCTCCAACGAAACCGACCACCGAAATGATCCATATCGGTGGCAGAAGGCACGCAATGACATCGACGATTCTTCTCTTTCACGAAACGGATAGACGATGGGGAAGAAGATGAATAGGGTTCCGTCACATCGCTTCTATTTATACTTATATATATAATATAATATTAATTATTAAATAAGCGTCCAAATGACCTGAAACTCAAACCAACTCGAAATTCTACGAAAATTACACCGTAGCTAAATATCGACGCTACGAATCTATCGACGAAGTCGAAATCGAAATTCGACAAACCAAACTCGGGTAAAAACTGCCCGAAGTCAAAACACCAAATATCCTAAAAGGGCACCACCGAGTTCTAAAACAAACCCGGCTCGCAAGGGATATCTCGAAAATATATTAAAATTAGCGAAGCTAATCTTCTAAGTCAAAATCTCAGGTACCAAATTAGCAACATCCACGCTCCATCAATGGTATCTAACAACTATGCGTCAATGTAACGCCCTGATATCATAAACATGTCATTAAATGAATTTAAATAAACATCGAAATCCAGGAGCGTTACAACCACTCCACCTAAAAGAATGTTTCGTCTCGAAACTTTATGCACAAACGATCCTACTACAGAAGGAAAACAACCAAGGGGTTTCAAAATAGAAAAACTTACCAAAACAGACAAGGAGAACAGATGAGGATGAGCCTCCCTCATAGCTGACTCCAACTCCTAAGTCGCGCTCTCCACGTCTTGGTTCCGCCATAAAACTTTGACCATGGGTATTGTCTTCCTTCGCAACACCCGATCTTGAGTATCCAAAATGTGAACATGCATCTCCACATAAAAAAGGTTAGGCTACATCTGGGGTACCGAACCAAGAATCTGCCGGTCACAAAGCACACATTTCCGCAACTGGCTCACATGAAACACATCGTGCACACCAAAAAAATTTGCGGGCAACTCCAGCCTATAAGCTGACACTCAAATGCATTCAACAATCTTGAAAGGTCCCACATACCTAGAATTCAACTTATGGTTTTTTCCAAACCTCTTAACACCAAACATCGAGGAAACTTTAAGAAAAACCATGTCCCCAACAACAAATTCCAAATCAGTCCTTCACCTATTGTCATTCTTCTCATAACGCTCCTGAGCTATCCGAAGCTTTTCTTGAATATGCGTCACAGTGGTGTTCACCTATTCTAAAGATTCCGGACCCAACAACGGTACTTCACCAACTTCGGCCCAAAACAAGGGAGTTCTGCAATGCCTCCCACACAAAGCCTCAAACGGGGCCATCTGCAAACTCTCTTGATAACTGTTGTTATAAGCAAATTCCATCAATCTCAAATGCTCGTCCCACTCTCCTCTGTGGTTCAAGATGTAACATCTGATCATATTCTCCATGATTTAATTTTCTCTCTGCATCTGACCGTTGGTCTGCGGATGATAAGCAGTGGAATACCTCAGATCGGTACCCAATCCTTCTTGTAGACTTCTCCAAAAACGAGATGTAAACCTGCAGTATCGATCTGATACAATGATTACAGGTACTCCATGTAGTCTGATGACCTCGTCCGTGTATAACTCTGCTATTTTCTTCATAGAGTAATCAATCTTAAATGACAAGAAGTGAGCACACTTTGTCAGTCTATCTACTATAACCCATGCAAAATCATGTCCTTTGGGAGATCTCAATAACCCAGTAATGAAGTCCATAAAAATACTCTCCCACTTTAAACTTGGAATCTCCAAAGGCGTTAACTTGCCACCTAGCCGTCCATGATCTGCCTTAACACGCTTGTAGATGAAGCACTCAGACACAAACTTGGCTATATCATTCTTCATTCCATACCACCAAACGATCTGTTTCAAATCTCTGTACATCTTAGTAGAACCAGGGTGTTAGGTAACACTATAATCATGTGCCTCACTGCACAACTTAACTCAAAAATCCTCAACTGCAGGGATATAATATCTATCACGATACTTTAAAGTACTCACATCATCGATTGAAAAGTCTGGTAATTCTCCTTTCTCAATTCTATCATGAAGGCGCTGCAAATCAGGATCGCCCATTTGATGTAGCCTTGTAAGCATAATCCAAGAAGGCTCTGCTACTTCCAAGCTACTTGCTGTGTAGCTACTTCCGATCGAGATAACCACCAACATAAACTCCTCCACCAAGGATTCCACCGAAAGTCCAAAAATCTGCGTGGGCTTTCTACTCAAGGAATCATCTACCACATTAGCTTTGCCCGGATGATATTGGATTTCGACATCAGAATCCGTGACATATTCAACCATCTACGTTGGCGCAAATTTAATTCCTTCTGAGTGAAAACATACTTCAATCTCTTATGGTCCGTATAAATCTTGCACAGTGCTCCATACAAAAGATGTCTCCACAACTTCAAGGCGCAAATTACTGTCGCAAACTCTAAGTCATGAGTAGGGTAGTTATTTTCATGTATCTTTAATTGCCTCGACCCATACGCAATTACCTTACCTTCTTGCATCAAAACACATCCAAGCCCAACGCGCGATGCGTCCACATACACGACATACTCTAATCCTCCGGTAGGCAAATTCAACACTAGAGCAGTACACAATCTCTTTTTCAAATCCTGAAAAGCTTCCTCGTACTTATCGCTCCACACGAACGCTCCATTCTTCTGCATAAGCCTAGTCAGCAGCGCATACAACATAGAAAATCCTTCCAAAAACCTTCTATAATAGCCAGCCAACCCTAGGAAGCTTCTTATCTCTTTGGGTGTGGTAAGTCTTTTCCAATCCATTATGACAGCTATCTTTTCATGGTCAATAGAAATTCCATCCTTATTCACCACATGACATAAAAAGGAAACCTGAGGTAACCAAAATTCGCATTTACTCAATTTTTAATACAACTTGTGCTCTCTCAAAGTAGATAGAACCAACCACAAGTGCTGGGCATGCTCCTCAATACTCCGGGAATAAACCAGAACATCATCTAAAAACACAACCACAAAACGGTCCAGAAAATCCTTGAACACTCTGTTCATCATGTCCATGAAGGCAGATGGTGCATTCGTCAATCCAAATGACATCACCAAGAACTTAAAATGCCCAAGCCGAGAACGAAAGGCGGTCCGTGGAACATCTAACTCATGGATCCTCAGCTGATGGTAGCCTGATCAAAGGTCAATCTTCGAAAACACTATACTGCCACGCAACCGATCAAACAAATCATCTATCCACGATAAGAGATATCTGTTCTTGATAGTTACCTTGTTCAATTTCCTATAATCGATGCACAGCCTCATAGATCCATCCTTCTTCTTTATAAACAACATGGGAGCAACCCATGACGAAGAACTTGGTATAATAAATCCACACTGCAATAACTCATCCAGCTCATGCGGGGCCATACGGTACAGTGCCTTAGCTATTGGACGAGTACTCGGCTCCAAATCTATAACAAACTCCAAATCTCTCTCAGGTAGAAGACCAGGAAGGCTATTTAGGAAGACATTCAGAAACTCTCGCACCACAGGTACATCATCGAAGCGCGACACACTACCAACGGTTTCCAAAATAGAAACCAAACAAGCAAAACAACCAGAATTCAAAAGTTTACGAGCACGCACCGAAGAAATAATCGGGGAATCCTGGCTCAGAAAACCATAAACAATCATGGGGTGTCCGTCATCCATCTTGAAGTCAAAACACTTAACCTTGCATAGGATAACTGCATCATATCTGGACAAGCAGTACATGCCTAAGATAACATCAAAGTCCTCCAGGTCCAACACCTTCAAATCAACAAAAGCTAGGAAATCTCCTAAAAGGATCAGAAAACTCCGGATACCATAGTTCGACACCACCGAATCACCGGAAGGAAACTTGACACAAAACAAATTGCCAATCTGATCTAGAGTCATACAATGGTGCTCTATAAAGGTCCCTAGCCACGAACGAGTGGGTAACACCAGAATCAAAAAGAACGCACGCCTAACGGTTCATTACCTTAAACATCCCTATAAAATCTCATACGTAACTAAACGAACAAACATCGAAGCTATAGATACGTGCTAAAATCTAGGACTAGATTAGAATCTAACCTGAAATCACTTGGGTAGACGTCTGCGCTTCCTCCATCGTCATCATATTAAGCTTGCCCTTCCCTTTGTCCAAATGCTGCGGCAGCGACAAGGCCTGAAGTGGAACTGGCTGCAATAGGGGCTGAGTCTGCAGGTACTTTGACTTGAAATATCCTTTCTGTCCGCACTGATAGTAGACCCTTTCCCTTCCTCAACAGTGGGCAACATCGTGCCACTTTAGTTTTCACGAAGTACAAACTAAATCTCCTTTGGGAGCGCTCTGAATCGCATGCACTTGCTCCTGCTTCTGAGTTCCTATCCACTTGTAACATCTCTCGAACGGATGACCTGGCTGACCATAGAAACTACATATCTCTTTAATCCATTTCCTAGAAATAGAACCAGGTTCCTAAGAGCTCTTACCCTCATCATACTTCCTCTTATCTTTTCTCGCCTGCTGGCCTCAATTCTTAGCATTGTCAATAAATTAAACCCTAAGGGCAACTTCAACTACCTCTGCATAACTCTCAGATCCATAGGCACTAGCCAACTGCTGGATGTCATTCCAAATACCACCCAGAAAGTGTTTGACTCTGCTAGCTTCAGAAGATACCAGATCAGGGGAAAACCAGCTCAGTTTGCTGAATTCAATCTCATACTCACTAACTGTGAGTTGCCTCCACTTCAGGTGCAGAAAATCATTCATCAAACGGTCTCGCTCGACCGACGACAAAAATTTCTTCAACAACAACTCCTTGAAGGACTCCCATGAACATCCATCCTTAAGGTTCTCTTTTTCCCTCAACCACCAGCTCTTCGCAAGGCCCTTATGCCGGTACGTTGCGACCATCATTCTCTGGTCCGCAGAAACTCCTGTGTATGAGAACATATCCTCTATTTCATAATCCAATCATTCAAAGCCATGAAGTCTGCTCTACCATCATAGGTAGGAGGTCCTAATTGCTAAAAATGCAAGATAAAGTTCATCTCTGGTGGCAGCAGGACTGGAGGCACCAAAGGAGTGGGAGGAACGAGAACAACTTGACCCACAATAGGGTACTTCATTCTCGATTGTTGTCCTGAAATGATAGTCAACAGCACCTGGATCTACAACTGCATCTCCACCATCTGCCTAGACACAGCCTCATTAGTATGACACAGACCCTCAATCATGGCCTCACTTTGCACACCAGACGACTCGCCCTCAGATTGGGGAGTTGCTCTCATCGTAATGCACTTAGGCGATATCCTAAGAATATAACGAACAACTAATTAAAACCTAGCTTAACCGCTTGAACTACACAACTTAGTTTAGACCATACATGTAAAGATACTTGCTCGAGCTTCTAACTTGCTCTGGAATTTTCATAATGATGTCATGCCTAAACTTAGGATGATATACCACCATCTTATTGACTCATGTGCGTAGACCATGAATGCATGAATTACCATTCTTTTATTTTAAAACCCATGTGTGTACGTATGTCATCATGTAAATCTTTAGCTTGGCACGTGTGCTAATGCTATGTTATGTCATGCATGTTGTGATATGTAATCTAATAAAGGACTTAATGCATGCTATGAGCGGCGTATATATGAAATATTATGCATCCCATATTACATAATGTTGCATGTAATGAAAAGTAAAATCTAATGTGCATTCATGTGATGATTGTTATGCGGCCCATACTACATAAAAGTCACATGTTGCCTCCTATGAGGATCCATATACAAACACATATTATGCATCCCATACTATATAATATATCCTGTATACTTCTTGTCATGTGTTCATGATTCAGCCAAGACATACTGATGATACATCGATGTGTCTATGCAATGAAACAAGACAACTAAAATCTACACGAGATAGTTGTTCGACCAATTGCCAAACAACCTATCCCTCTGATACCAGCTGTCACAACCAGCATTTTCTCCATAATTAAACAACAGATCAGAGTAAGAGAAAACACGCATCGTGATGTCACGCCAAGCATGGGATAACTACAGATGCTCAGGCAAGACACCAACTCAACACTTTATATGAAATCCATAAGTTTAATATGAAGAAAACTATAATTTAGGTTAAGTTCTAATGGTCGTATCCCTCGGCTCAGTGGATCAACTAGTCCACAAGTAGAAATATGAATATACGCTGCGAAAAATACTTTGCTTATATTTGATTGACATCCTACATGAGCATAAATATCCAACTAGGACAACTCATGACATGCATACCTCTAGATTTAATATAAGTATAAAAATAGCTTTTATGTCAGTTAAAATATAGTGACTTTGATTTAAAGTGATGTCATGCATGAGATAGTCAAAAGCTGCTTTTATACTTTAAAAATAATTATCATGCAATCCTAGCATAAAATCTTCACAGAGAGCAAGTAAAACCAATCATTCATATTTAACAGATTTAGCCGCTAGCAAGTACTTAACATTCTACAAGAAAACCACCAGTGGACGTCAACAACCTGACATGAACTCACTG
Organism: Platanthera guangdongensis; assembly: GCA_039583875.1. Taxonomy (NCBI): domain Eukaryota; kingdom Viridiplantae; phylum Streptophyta; class Magnoliopsida; order Asparagales; family Orchidaceae; genus Platanthera; species Platanthera guangdongensis. The sequence continues at coordinate 53,458,432 of CM077157.1, forward strand.
AAGGTATATATGTATGAACTAAACAAAATAATAAAACTACCTCATGATAGTGAGTAAAACCAATGCAATAACTGCAGGCTACTAGAAACCATAAAACCTAGCCGCTCAACCGGCTACTGCCCTGAACCTGAGGCATTCAAAGAAAGAACACCTCAACAAGCAAGTACAGGTGGCAAAAGAAATCAATAGATAATAAACAAAGAGAAAACAGAAAGGCGTTTACCAAACCCAATTTTAAAAATGGCTTACAAACCTCAGCTAAATAGTCAAATTGAAACAAGTAAAGTAGAACACTCAACAGTAGTGTAAGAAAGGTGAAACAAGTGCGAAAATATACCATGCTTCGCTTAAACCTACAGAAGCAAACATCCAACATATGCCTACACAATAGGAAGAAAAGAAACTGAACAGCTCTGACACGTGAATCATTAACACCGGTAAAAACAAACTGTACTGAGTCAGTGGCCACAATGTCCAACATGAACTAACTGACCAAACGTCTCAAAAGGCCCCGCGGTGGTGGCCACCTATCCAAAACAACCCAACAGTCCATAAGAAGAGACAAAACCCACCAAATGCAATGATTCACAAAACATCATCCAATTGGCGGTCCTTTATCCACTGCCGATCTAGCCACAGAGCATGTTCGAAACACCCACAACATCTAAGTCCCAACTCCAAAAACTCCCAAGACAAAGAGGAGAGAAAAACCCAAAATTTCACCCTAAGGCCCACACTCGACGAATCAGACAAAAATCGGCGAAAATATCCTAAGTCCAGCCAAATTCGTCGAATATACCTGACGAAACCAAGGGATACTCGACGAATTGGACTTGATTCGGCGTATATACTCGACGAATCCGACTTAGTATCCAAATCACTCAATGCCTTCTAATCTTGTCATACTCGACGAATTCGTCGAAAAAACTCGACTAATCTACCTTCACTCAATGTCAAGACTACTAATACTCGAAAAACTCGACGCCTAGATACTCGACGAATCTGACTCGGCGAAATTTAACCTTACTCAACAAATCCACTTGACGAAGACACTGTTACTCGATGAATTTCACTCGGTCTATTTTCTCAAATTCGAAAAATTCTTGATAGTCTATTACACCTATACGCGACGAAATTCCCTTAGGCTATATACCAAACTCGACAGATTCCTGGTCGAAAAGTTTTAACTAACCCATGGATTCCTCAAGTCTACTCCATACACTACTCCTATATACTAAGGATGGAAAGAAGACGATGTCCATGAAAGAAAATATCAAAGAAAGGGGAAGATCACCACTTGCCTCGAAACTCCAAAAATCCGACTCCTCCAAGCGCTCTACGACAAGGCTCGGCCACAAGAAGTCCTCAGTAACGTTTCCTGAAACTTTTCGAGGAAGAAGGAGGTCAAAACCGCAAATCCTAATGCCTAAAAGTCCAAGAAATGAGAAATACTTACCATACACGTGTAGATCCAGTAGAGAGCTTTCCGAATCTCTACTCCTCCGACGAAAGCGACCACCGGAATTATCCCTATCGGCAGCGAAAGGTACACGACGACACCGCCGATTCTTCTCTTTCGTGAAATGGACGGACGACGGGGAAGAAGATGAATAGGGTTCCGACACATCACTTCTATTTATACTTATATATAATATAATATTAATTATTAAATAAACGTCCAAACGACCCAAAACTCAACCCAACTGGAAATTCTATGAAAATCGCACCGTAGCTAAATATCGACATTACGAATCTAACAACGATGTAGAAATCGAAATATGACAAACCAAACTAGGGTAAAAACTTCCTGAAGTCAAAATACCAAATATTGCAAAAAGGCACCACCGATTTCCAAAACAAATCCGGCTCACAAGGGATATCTCAAAAATATGTTAGAAATTAGCCAAGCTAATCTTCTAAGTCAAAATCTCAGGTACTAAATGAGCAACAACCACGCTCCAGCAACGGTATCTAATAATTATGTGTCAATGTAATGCCCTGATGTCATAATTATGCCATTAGAGGAATTAAAATAAATATCAAAAAATCGGGGGCGTTACAACTATCCTTGAAAAATTCTCTATGAAGCGCTATCCGGAGCTGTTTTCCTAAGGTAACCTTAAAAGCATACTTTATATTCTTCATGCTTTACTTTCCTCATAGTCTCAGTCTGATTTCGGGGATGAAATCTTTTATTTTGTTTATAAGATATGTAACATCCCGATTCGTGCTAGACCCCTCGCACGTGTTTTGAGTCAGAAAAATTGATTCAAGCTCAGGGCACACTGGTAACAGGAGTCGAGTGATACTTGACTAATACAACGAATTTCACTTAGAAGAATTCTGGGCTCAAAAAACATCGAGTGTGCTGAGTGAAATCGACGCCACTCGACGAAGCATCGAGTGCGTCGACTGGTGGGCTGGCTTCGAGTGCGTTGAGTGACACTCGACGCATAAGAAGAAATTGACTTAGAATAATTCTGGATTCGGGGAGCATCAAGTGCACTGAGTGAACTCGATGCCACACTATGAAGTGTTGAATGCGTCGACTGGTGGGCAGACATCGAGTGCGTTGAGTGATACTCGACGCATAAGAAGAAATTGACTTAGAATAATTCTGGATTCGGGAAGCGTCGAGTGCGCTGAGTGAACTCAATGCCACTCGATAAAGTGTCGAGTGATACTCGACGAACTCAATGCTTTGACTTAGAAAATTACGGGACTTAATGTGGCATTGAGTGATCACGACGAATTTCGACGATTCGTCGAGTAAATACGGCGATTTTGACTTAGAGCATTTTTCAGCCCAGGCTGTGTTTGCTGGTTCATATGTATGGGCTGAATCAGGTTTTCGGGATTAGCGCTGAAGGCACGTTTCGATCCGGTCTTCTCAAACCTGACCTATTTAAAGTAATGATGGGTGGTCCAATGTTAGGATGACATGTAGCGACATGTCTTAAACCCTAATCTTTCATATAAAAAGGGAAGAAGTGAGAAACCCTAGCTGTCACTTCTATTTCTTGTGGAGCCGTTACTTGTCGAACCCAACAGAGGAAGTGAAGTCACCGGAGTCGGATTTCTAAAGGAAAAGCTCTCCATCTTCGTGAAGAACGATATCTCCGAGGAGAGTGAAAAGATCCATGGCCAGAAATGAGGTAAGCTTCCTGCCCCCTCCCTTGGTGCTAGATCTTTAGTTATTATGTAGGAGAGATGTCGACTCAAAAGAGTATGACCTGTGTATGATGAAGATCTCTTAGGAAAGAGACCATGCTAGGACTTTATCCTAGAGATTAGTTGTCTTCAACCTCTCCTCTCTTCATTATGAAGATGGTGGACTTGATTTCGTGACGAAGGATGGTCTATTGAGGGTGAATAAGGGAAAAGGAAAATTTGAATGTAAATTTTAACAGATGGCTTGAGGAAGAAGACAAACATATGTCATTCATTTGGCTTTAAGATGCGTGCAGAATCTATTTTCTGTGCGTAGTGAACTTCGAGTCCATTTTCGAGTATGATACAACAAGATCTATGTCTTGGGATGAACACGAAAGTTGTAGTCCTCAGAAAGACCTTTCCAACATATAGTTACACGTTTCCATAGGAGATCTGTAGCTCCGAAAATGTCTAGTCGAAGTTGTTGCATGGTAATAACTTAAGCCCAAAGAGCTTCCTGGTTAGTGTATAACCAGTTTTGGACTAGGTGGAAGAAACGTAGCATGATGATGTTGAGTTTTGGATGAGCCTAGTTATATATAGTCGAGATAAACAAACATTTTGGAGGAATTTAATAAACAAATGTTTTGGGAGATTATCGAACAAATGGTTTGATAAGGTTTGGTTGTATAAATGGCTACTTGTGAAATCCGATAAGGATATGCGTGATTGTAATCCGATAACTGAATGTGTAATCTATACTTATGTTATTATGATTGATGAATGCGTAAAGAGTTATGATGTTGTGGTGATAAATATATGAAAGCATGAATGTTGTGAATGCTTGATTGAAAAGGAAGGAATCAGATGAGGTATATCTCACGTCAATGAAATATGTGAATCGCGATCTCAAGTGTTGAATGGGATAATTTGTGTAGTCCACTACTTAGAGTGTGTCTCCCTACAGGTAACAGTGTGGGGTTGTATATGGTATGAGGTGGCTTGCCACCTGTGTTTATGATGAACCCTTAAGTGCTTGGAGCATGGGAACGCGAAAAGGGTGTAAGTGCGTGTGCTTGACCGTACTGGATTGGTAATGATGAAATGAGACTTTGGGCGGCTGGGCTTGGTCCTCAGTGCTCATTCCCGAGGCTCCTTCCATGCCAAGTGGACGGTTGGGCTTGGTCCTTTGTTGATACGTTCCCATAGGCTCCTTCCGTGCCATGATGATGTGAAACTGCATGCAGTATGAGTTGACACGTGATGTCATAATCCTGGGTTAACGATAGTGTGACAGGTCTACGGGCTTGACAGTCGTCACACCAACAGGAGTTGGCAGATAGACCTTGGGCGGTTGGGCTTGGTCCTCGGCTCTCTTTCTTAGGGCTCCTTCCGTGCCAAGTGGGCAGTTGGGCTTTGTCCTGTGGTGACACGCTCCCATAGGCTCCTTCTGTGCAACAAAGATAGGCCAGTTTGGGCTGTGTTCTTGGTGCACATCTACCCGAGACCCCTCTGAGCCGTAGTACGTATGGAGCTCCGCTGTTATGTTCTTAACATTGAGTCGTACAGAGGCCTAGGCTTTGTAGTGTGGATGCCCACCTAGTAGTGGAGAAGCCCGCTCTACTGTCACCGTTTGTCCACGATGGATGGCGCCTGAGAGGTTAGCTACCTGCTCAAAAAGTGAGAACTACAAGGCTGTGTTGACATAGTAGTGTGCGTGTGTGAGAGCATGAGTGAGTCATCATGTTGCATTCATATCTTTGCACGACACTGCATAAATCCTTATCATATAAGTTTGTATGAGCACTCTAATATGATAAGTTACTTTATTGTTAAGCCGATTCTTAACTTATAAATCTATATGAGCATTTTTATATGTTAAGTTACTTTCCTGTTGTAGAATTATATGCTGATGGATTGTTATGATTTGAGTAGAACTGCTAGAATTAGAATGTTTATTATAATGTTATACATTACTGGTGTTACTACTAATGCTATATAGATTCTCCACTGTTGAAGTATTAGACCGGGCGGCCTTGCGGTCTGATCCAGCGGTTTGTTGACCGAGCGGTCTGGCGGTCTCACTCTGAAGCCTGGAGACCGGGCGGTCTATCGGTCTCCCATTGCGGCCTGTTCTATCCTGCTGGAGTTGCCGAGCGGTTAACCCATCTGTCTAACCGCGCGGCCTGTGCGGTCTCCTTTATTTCTAGCCGCTCAGTACTGTAAATGTTTAGTCCCATATTGTTTGTATACTCTCTCTCATATCTCCTCCATTCTATATAAGGGAGGTCATACCTTTGTAAATATATCTTTTTTGGATAATAAAATTTCAATTATTCAAAAGTCTATCCGTTTGTTCTTTCTTATTCGCTACTTTCTACATGATATCAGAGCACACGGCCGTTTCCTCCTGATTGTGTGCGCTCTCTGCTTCTCGCAGCTTGTTTTCCGCTTTCCGCGACCTGTCTCGTGGCTTGCCTTCTCTTCTGTCCGCTGCCCTGTTCGTGCGGCTTGTTTCTGTCCGCTGCCCTGTTCGCGCGGCTTGCTTCTCCTTGGTTCTCTTCTCCTGCTGCTATTCGTCGCCGCGACCTGTTTCGTTGTCGCCGCGCTCCTGGTTCCTTCTTGCCTCTCCGACTTCCTAGTCGTTGCAGCCTGTTTCTGTTCGCCCGGCCTGCGACTTGTTGTAGTCGATGCTTTTTGCCTCCTTTTCTCTTCTATTTGCTCGGCCTTTTCAGTCTGCGCGACCTCTTCCCCGCTGTGCCTTTGACTGCTTTCTAGCCGCTTGTGTTCGCGCAACTTCTTCCTTTTCTATCCGCTGCGGTTTCTTGCTGGGTTCTATGACTACTTCCGGTCTCACCACTACTCCTGCAGCTCCTTCTCCACCTCCTCCTTCGGGCAACCTTGGCACCCTTTCTAAGCTTGTTGGCTCCAACTATCCCGATTGGAGCGTTTCTTTCACTTTTCTCCTTCGCTCTCAACGCAAGCGTCATCACCTCACCGATGACCCTCCTCCTCGTACCTCTCCTGAGTTTGATGACTGGGATGCGAGTGATGCTCTTGTCCGCACCTAGCTGGACAACAACCTTTCTGATGAGTGCCTTCCCATCATTCGCCATGATGAGACGGTCAAGGCCGCCTGGCTTCACCTCGCTGCTCTCTATTCGAAGGGGGGCCAGACGTCCCGCATTTATACTCTCTATGCGGACCTCTTCGCCCGCCCTTCCATGTCTCCTGCTGCGGCTTATCAGCAGGTTCAGGCTCTTGGTGCTGAAATCCTCCAGAATCGCCCCTTCTCCGCGGACTTGGCCGACCAACACAAACACTTCCAGGAACTCCTGGTTGTTTGTTATCTTCTTCGTCTTCCCGATTCTTATGATATGATCCGCTATCAGATCTTGGGTGAGGCGGAATCTCCTACTTTGGATGCCACTGCGGCTCGCATTGCCGCTGTTACTTCGCTGCTCCAGCGGCCTCTGTTGGCCTCCCCCCTTCCCAGGACTCCTTTGCTCACCAAGCTCAGAGGGGGGGACCTAGTAGCCGCGGCCACTCCGGCGGACGGGGTTCATCCCGGTTCCTCTGCTCTCACTGTGGTCGTACCGACCATTCTGTTGACCGCTGCTGGCAGAAACATCCTCATCTTCGCCCTTCCGGTGATGCTCCTTCTTCGGCCTCCGCCTCTTCTCGGTCGTCTGCCTCTGTGGCCACGACGTCAGGTAGTGCCCACGTCGTTACCCAAGGTAAATGGCTGATTGACTCCGGTGCTATAAATCATATGACGGGCAACCCTCATTGCTTCTCCCGTCTTGAGACACATGACCGCTTACCCCCGGTCCGTGTGGCGGATGGTTCACCGTCCCCGGTTCATGGGACGGGCATGGTTCAACTCACCCCGTCGCTTTGCTTGGAGGACACCCTCTATGTCCCGAAGTTCTCGTGCAATTTGTTATCAGTTACTACTTTATGCCGACAACTTCAGTGCTCCGTCTTATTCACTCCCACTACTTGTTCTTTTCAGGACCCGAGGACCCAGCGGACGATTGCTATTGGGACTGAGAGCGGCGACCTCTACTTTCTCGACGATGTTTCCGCTCTGTCCGCCTACTCCTCCTCCACAGATCTCCTTCAATGGCATCTTCGCCTTGGACATCCTCCTCCTCGGATTCTTCGCCAGCTTCTGCCCCACTTACCTCCTACCAGTTCTCCGCTCAACTGTGATGCGTGTCAGCTTGGCAAACATCATCGCTCCTCCTTTCCACCGAAGCAAGGCCGTGGCTCCTCTCGCCCGTTTGATCTTATTCATTCTGATGTATGGGGTCCTGCTCCTACCCTCACTGTTGGTCGGGGTAGTTCCTATTTTGTCACTTTTATAGATGATTTTTCCCGCTGTACCTGGGTGTATCTGTTAAAAGATCGCTCTGAACTTTTTTTTGTTTGGCAATCATTTCATTTTATGATTCAGACTCAATTTGCTATTTCTATTAAAGTTTTAAGTTCTGATAATGCCAAGGAATATCTGAATCATGAGTTCTCCTCTTTCTTTCACCAACATGGCCTGCTTCATCAAACGACTTGTGTTTACACCTCCCAGCAGAATGGGGTGGCGGAGCGTAAAAACCGTCACCTGCTTGATGTTGCTCGTACTCTCATGACGCAGATGCACGTCCCTCGCTCCTACTGGGGCTACGCTGTGCTCCTCGCCTGCTATCTCATCAATCGCCTTCCCTCCACAGTTCTCCATGGCCAGACTCCCTTCTCCATTCTCTACCCCACAAGGAACCTTTTCCTCTCCCTCTCTATGTCTTTGGCTGTACGGCCTTTGTTCACGCTCCCTCCGCTACCCGCGACAAGCTTTCCACCCGTTCCACCAAGTGTGTCTTTTTGGGGTACTCTACTACTCAAAAAGGCTATTGCTGCTTTGACCCCCTTCTCCGCAAGCAGTTTGTCTCCGCGGATGTGACCTTTTTTGAGAATGCTTCCTATTTCTCTCCTACATCTTCTCTTCCTTCTCATCTCTCCGTTCCTTCCCCGCCTCTCGACATTTTCCCACCTCCGTCTCCTCCTCCTCCGACTCCTTCCCAGTCCGTCTCCCCACCCACCCCTCCACCCTCCTCTCCGCCGCCGTCTCTCTAGTCCCGGGCCAGCCTTCTCCACCACGGACGCTCCGGTCACTGATGCTCCCGTCGCTGACGCTCCGGTCGCTGACGCTCCGGTCGCTGACGCTCCGGTCGCTGACGCTCCCGTCGCTGACGCTCCCGTCGACCTGGATCTTCCCATTGCTCTTCGCAAAGGGGTGCGGGCGTGTACTCAACACCCGCTTGCGGTAGTTGTTTCCTATGATCGGCTTTCTCCTTCTCGCAGGTGTTTTGCCTTGGCTATCTCTGCTACTTCTACTCCCCGCACCTACCAGGAGGCTCTTGCTCTCCCTCATTGGAAGTCTGCCATGGATGAGGAGATGGCTACTCTTACTGAACGGGGTACCTGGACCCTGGTTCCTCCTCCCGTGGGCACTGATGTGGTTGGCTGTCGCTGGGTCTTCGTTGTGAAATTTCGCCCCGACGGCACTGTGGATCGCTACAAAGCCCGGCTGGTGGCCAAGGGCTTCACTCAGACTTACGGCATTGATTACTTTGATACCTTTTCTCCGGTTGCTCGCCTCAGCACCATCCAGGTTCTCCTTTCTGTGGCTGTTAACCGGGATTGGGCTATTTCCCAGCTTGATGTGAAGAATGCCTTTCTCTATGGCGATCTTCAGGAGGACGTCTATATGGAGCAACCTCCTGGGTATGTTACTCAGGGGGAGACACGTGTATGTCATTTGAAGAAGGCCATTTAGGGCCTAAAGCAGAGCCCTCGGGCATGGTTCGACAAATTCAGTGGTATTGTGGCTACCATCGGCTTTCGAAGGAGTTCGGCCGATCACTCCTTATTCATTCGCAAAACGGCCTCGGGACTGGTGGTTTTGGCCGTATATGTGGATGATATTCTTCTTACTGGCGATGGCCGAGATGGAGTGGACTTGACGAAGAAACACCTCCGTCAGCACTTGGTCACGAAGGATATGGGCTCCCCGAAATACTTTTTGGGGATAAAAATCTCTCGGAAACCTGACTCGTTGGTTCTCTCCCAACGGAAGTATTCCCTTGATCTTCTACAAGAAGCAGGATTGACAAGTGCCAAACCGGCTCGGTTTCCCATGGCTATTGGAGAAGACAAAACGTGGACGGATGACTCGCCTCTTCTATCTGATGTCACAAGGTACAGACGTTTGGTTGACAAACTCATCTATCTCACGGTGACTAGACCCGACATCGCCTATGCTGTAGGCAAGGTCAGTCAGTTTATGCAAGCTCCCAGGGACTGCCATCTTCAGTCCGCCCTGAAGATTTTAGAGTATATCAAAGCAGCACCAGCAAAGGGTTACTCTTTCAGAAGAATGGTCATCTGAGGGTTGAGGCCTACTCAGATTCAAGTTACGTGGATGACAAAGGCGATCGTAAATCCACATCAGGATTTTGTACCTTTGTTGAGGTAATCTCGTGAGTTGGAAGAGCAAGAAACAGTCTGTTGTCTCCAGATCCAGTGCAGAAGCCGAATACTTGAGTATGGCGTCAACCACGTGTGAGTTAAAGTGGTTGCGAGCTCTCATGCTTGACCTGGGCGAGGTATATGACTGTCCTCTCCCTATGTTCTGTGACAACAAGGCCGCTATAATACATATCCAGAAATCCGGTCTTCCATGAGAGAACAAAACATATAGAGGTGACTGTCACTTCATTCGGGAAGAGATTTTGAAGAAACAGATTTGTACCCCATTTGTCACCTCTGACAAGGAATTGACAGATATCTTCACCAAGCCGGTTTCTACTTCCTTCTTCCACATTTGTGACAAGCTGGGCATGATTGATATCTATGCTCCAGCTTGAGGGGGAGTGTTGAAGTATTAGACCGGGCGGCCTTGCGGTCTGATCCAGCGGTTTGTTGACCGAGCGGTCTGGCGGTCTCACTCTGAAGCCTAGAGACCGGGCGGTCTATCGGTCTCCCATTGCGGCCTGTTGTTCTATCCTGCTGGAGTTGCCGAGCAGTTAACCCATCTGTCTAACCGCGCGGCCTGTGCGGTCTCCTTTATTTCTAGCCGCTCAGTACTGTAAATGTTTAGTCCCACATTGTTTGTATACTCTCTCTCATATCTCCTCCATTCTATATAAGGGAGGTCATACCTTTGTAAATATATCTTTTTGGATAATAAAATTTCAATTATTCAAAAGTCTATCCGTTTGTTCTTTCTTATTCGCTACTTTCTACATCCACCTGCTTGTACTATTGCTTATATATAATATATATATATAGATATATATATATATATATATATAATTATATATATATATATATATATATATATAGGCCTGCCCAAAAGGCCCGATCGGGCCGGCCCGGCCCGGGCCTGATCGGGCCCGGGCTTTTGCAAACCGGGCCGAGCCCGGCCCTTTCTTTATTCTGGCTCAGGCCGGGCCGGGCTTTGACCCCGGGAAGGGGCCCG